>JBCEWC010000221.1:0-60592 GCA_038996855.1 Solanum aculeatissimum
CCCTCTCTCAAAAAATTACATACTAACCTCTGTTTTCTCATAAAGAATGAGTTTTTCCTCATCCGCATCCATGCTAAAAGTCAAATCTGGTATATCACTCACATCATTCTGGTACAGGAAACCAAGAAACCATCAGAAGTTCCACGGATGAAATTGTAGATTAGTTACAAATTACTGCATGTTATAAAATCTCACCTCCAGCATCCACTTCAAGTTCTTATAGTAATCAGGATCGACAGCCTCTATATCATGATATGTGACCTTCACACCAAGAATATGTTTGTAGAATGACCGGGTAAAATGAACATCCAGTAACTGCCCATCAAATAGTGCTTTGGCAACCTATAGCAAGTATCACATCAATGGCTTGAGATTAAGATGTGAAATAAGTATAAAGTCATAGCTTGGATTTCAAAAAGAGTTCCAGAAGCCCTACCACACGACCTACAAATTTGAAGTATGAGAGATGTTCAGTTTGATAAACAGAGTTCGGGTTAGGTTGGAAAGTTGCATTATTCCCAACAGTCGTAAACAGCAACGCTCCTTTGTCAAATATGACCCTTGATAGCAATTGATACCACTCTCTTGTCAAACCACCAGCATCAATACCCTCTTCACCTTGAAAATGCACATTTAACCGTCCTTTCAGGTCTTGATTGGGTCGCATACGCAACTGATTATAAGAATCCTCCAACACATAAGCTCGCCGAACACTAATTCGCAGAGGACCTGAGAGGTGCTGTTCATGCTGCTGCCTTATTCTAGAGCGAAAATAAGCTCTTTTATTGTCAAAATCAATGAGCCGTGGGGCTTTCAGCATCACACAAAGTGATTTCTCCAGTAAGCCAGGGTTCTGCCTGACAAAAGCGTTAAGCAAGCGCCGATGCTTTTCGGCAAATCTTACAAATGTTACAGCGCCATCTACTCTTTTATGTGAATCCCCAACAGACTTGGAGGACAACTTGACTGAAGTACCAGCTAATTCTTTCACTTCTCTTGCAGTTGCATTAATATGATCTTGCTGCATAATGGAGATGTTTGCCTGAAGCTTCTCACACAGAACAAAGAAAGCCTCAATAAAAGGTAACAGACGCTGAGTTCCAGGGGGCAATGGAGAAGATGCAGATGAAGCACCAGCTTCATGTATGTGCTCCCCGGTGTTAGTACTTGACATAACTGAAGAAGAAGTGCTCTGTGTGAGCTCTAACTCCATGGCGCCTATGCATTCACTCAGCCCTTCCCACAAAGGTTCTAGGGCAACATTTAACTTCCACATGATGTTATGCTCATCATGTTCTTCCTCCATAGATGTGTCTGTATTGCCATCAGCACAAGCTGTACTTAGTGAACTAAGAGTTTGTAGTACACGAAGAACTGCAGCTCCAGCCATAGATCCAGCACTCAATCCCAGCATGTGTGTATTTTTAAGTGTGATGAGCTCTTCCACAGCTGACTTGCTCAGCCTTTGAGTTAACTCCGAAAGTTCGGATATGAAGAACTTCCGATGGGGAGCAGCAACTGAGGCTAGCTTCTTCAACACTTCACCCGCAAGCATGTAAACTTTATCTGAGAGCCTAAAAGATATATACTAGAGGTCAAATAGTTGCAACACGACATTTATCTTTCAGAAGGGAAGACGACATATAACCAAAATGGGAAATCAAGGAACGGGAAATGAAAGATCTAAAATCACGAACAGATGGAAATATAAAATTATTTAGGCAAACCAAGGTACAGAAACTTTAAATAATATAAATACCCTTCATGACCAAGAAGACAGCAAAGATTGTGGAGATCAGACTGGGGCAGCTGCAAGAAGATGTCACGAATGTTTGGGCTTCCATTGGCATCAGATGCAGGATTGACAGAACCAGTGCCACTATCATCTTGAAGGGAATTTATGTCTGGCAACCCAGGATCTTTCTGTAGATCACTCATAGTTTCATTGCCATCAGGATTATTAGAACCGTCTACTGTTTCATTATGAGAACGGTCTACTGTTTCTTCAGAATGAGACTGACACTCCATCTTGGAAGCTGCAGTATAGACAACTACTTGAAGAAGTCCCATGACCTACACAGTACGTGCAAGGAAACAACAAATGTATCTGAGTTACTATATCAGAGTACATGCAAGGAAACAACAAAATGTATCTGAGTTATTATCTCCAAAGACGTAAATGTTTCAGTAGCATCAAAGCATTTGACCATAACCTACCTGTTCAAGATGTGCTATGCTGCGCAAAAAAAGTGGTTGGTTCAAGAGCTTGAGAAACAAAACCAATGGAATATCCATCTTGTTAGAGCTTCTAAAAGGATTCGAGGAATCTCCTACAACAATTTTCTCCTTGCCTTTGTCCCTCTTAGTTCCCAAACACTTCACATCTGACCACTCTGGAATATGCGAGAGATCAAAGTAGAAAAGAAGACTGGCAACCGCAGAGTGGTTGGTAGCAAGGTAAGTTAAGATCTCCAGAATCCGCCGCAATACCAGTGGAGGAAGTCCTGGGAAATGACTTAAATGGTTAGCAACAGACCATATGTAAACAGAGATCTACAATGTCACGAAAGAAGAGACAAGATACCATCAAATAGTTGTGATCGTCCATAAACAATATTCGACTGACAGCCGTAGAGTCTCTGTGAGTTGATGGTTGTTAAACTGCCAACAGCCCCTCCGGTCTCGGGCTTGATAGCTTCAAGAAGGTGGTGGACTAGAACTGCTCTTGTACCGCTATGAGCAGACAAATTCAACAAGAGTCTTTGCAACAGACCTTTCCCAAGAGGCTGAAAACAAATATTGAACGTCTCAGTTCAATTTGTTGAGCACACATCGTAAAATATAATTAAACCAAAATATTACAACACCAACTACAATTCTACAGAAGCAAGCCTATTGTCTTACGATAGAAGCATTTTCATTTCAAAGATGCTTGCTCTATTGATGCAGAGAAATTTACCTGTGCTAATCGCAAGAGGCGGATCAATGCTTTCAAGCCATTAGCATCTAAAAGTGGCTCGCCTTCAAGTTCCTTCAACTTCAAACTCTCTGAAAAAGAGGATGAAGCCCTCCGTCCTATTGTAACACCCACACCCCTGTCCATAACTGTCTGTCTGTCAAATCCCAGACCATTTCTACGACCATGAAGCCTGTGGCTGCCTCCAAACAAGCTGCGTGCTTGGTAATGACTCATAGCTCTGTCCCGAAGCATTTGCGCTTCAGCGACTAACGGAGATGGCAAAGCTGACAAAACAGCTTCTGATGATGTTAACAGAACCTGACAAACACCCAAAAAGACGCATAAATAAAATGTTAAAACAGTCGGAGGATCGGGCAGAAAACACTCTAGGTACAGACCTCTTCACGCAGATCAGCTGGAAATGTGGCTATGATTGAAGCATTATCCATTTCCACAGGCTGACCTTCAGCCTGCTGTACGACTCTTTGAGCACGCTGTTGGGCAAGAACTTCTGCTTGAATATCCGGAGGGAGAGCAGCTAAAAACTCCGGATCAATATCTTCAGCCGTCGGTGCTGTATAAGTTGGAGGTTGAGCCTGAGCCTGCTGCGATGCAAGAACCTCTGCCCGAAGATCTTCAGGAAGTGCCTCCAGAAAGGTTGGATCGATAGCATTTGCAGTTGAAGCTTCATTATTCAAACTAGTTTCATCAGTTTGACTAGCATCTTGGACTTCCTGAAGGTTCTGAGGGGCTGATGGATCCTCAGGCAGAATAGGTAATGGTTGGTCACTCTCCCTTTCTGTTTCTGCACCGTGCATGTGTATATCTGTATCCTCCTGAACTACAGAAACATGATGAGCACTGGAATCCAGCATTGCTTCCCCAGATATTAGCAACGGCTCATCAGTTGCACGACTGTCTGTTACAGTGGTTGTATCATTGCATACATCAGTCCTATCATGCATCGCAATGCCTTCACCTTGTATAGATGACACAGCATAACCTGTAGTTCCATCTATGTTATCACTTGGATTTGCATTTCCTTCTTCAATCACCATGCTTCCATGACCATTGTTTGACCTGTCCAATAGTACATTTTCCATAGGATCAACAGCTTCTGGGAATTCACCTACCTGATCAGCGACAACCTCCAGATTGTGTTCCCTCTCACAAGACTGAACTTCAACTGGTTGATTTGATTCTTGCCCACTATTATTATGGTGATCATCATTTTGTTGACCAGCAGTGCTATCACCCTCCATCTGCTGTTGATTCTCGCCAACTACAGGTATGTCCTGCTCTCTCTCCAGCAATACAACAGGAGGATTGGTAGCTGGAACAATTCTGCTTAGTTGACAAATGAACTCCTCCTCAACCATCTGGGCAATAGCAGCAGACTGACCACCTGCTTGGGGTTGACCATCATCAGTCCACCTACCATCACCAGGCCTCCGGCCTGGAACATGTAGAGACTCCAAACCAACAGAAAAGTCAGCCAAAGGTGGGGGTGCTGCACCACTGAGTCTGTCACTGAAAAGGCTAGACGGCACACTATCAAATGGGAGTACTGGAGAATCGAAAGTGTAGAAGCGAGCTACATCCAGCCTACCAGCAGATAAGGCTTCTGAATCTCTGGATGAGTTCCCAAGAGATGACCAGACAGGAGCTGAGTCACCAGACTGTGATGGCCTCAAGAGGAGAGGATGTTGCAGACCAGTAACTTCAGAAACAGATTGTTCCAAGGAATTTCTAGTTGTTTGGCGACGGCGCTCAAAGCCAAAGGTCCTGCGAAGACCAAAGAGGTCATCAACGTTCCACCCTTCAATTGTCTCACCTCCAACATTAATAAGGCCACCACTTGTTCCAGGTTGTCCTAAAACTTGTAAATGATCAAGGCCGTCCAGGGCTTCCCTCCACCTAACCTCAATAACTCGATTTTCATGGAACTCATCATCATCTTCATCAACCATGTCATCATTGTATTCACCTCCCAGGCCAGTATCATCATGCTCTTCCCCATCTGTATCAGCCAGTGACATCAAGCCCGTGCCATCTTCAGCTATATCTTCATCCTCATCCTCGCCCTCATCATCATCCTCGTCATCCTCACCATCATCTCCCATATCATCATCTTCTTCACCCATTTCATGATGCGCCCTACTCTCAACATGGAAACCTATGCCAATTTGCTCTGTTTCGTTCAAAACACCATTGTCTTCCATCTCATCACGCATGTAATCCAACCCAAGCTCAAGAGGAGGATTGCCTGCATTTGCTTCTTCTTGCTCAGTTCTCATTTCTTGCTCCATGGACGGTTCTGTAGCCACATTCTCATTGCTGTGATTCTCAGAAGCACTAGCCGGTGGTTGCCCTGCATTTGAATTAGGATCGTCCTGCTGGCCATTTCCATTTCCACTGGCCTCTACATGTAGAAAGGCTGACGTTGTATTCACCTGATTATCCGACCTACCATTAAGGGCAGTTGTCTTTTTCTTGTTCACAGAATCAGTTTTAAAAAGTTGCTCACTAGCATTGGCAGCCCTTGTTAGGCTTTCCAATGTTTTAAGAATCAGATTCACAACTTTTGGAGCATCAGGGTGATCCAAATCAATTGCTTGAAGGACACCAGATAAGGACTGGACCAATCCTCCATCTATCATGCTTTTGGCTATTTCTGGAGAACAACCAGAACCGGGTAGGTCGCCCGAGGATGAGTTCTTGGACAAAATGGAGTATGCCAGATCAACAAAAGCAAGGACCTTTTTATCTGGCAATAAACTGCTACAGGCGGAGTTGCTTTCAGACTTCACAAATGAAGACAAGGCTTTCACAAGTTCATTAATAACCCTCCTACGACCTTCGCTAGATCTGCCAGACAAAACCACCAGAAACCATGAAGCTTTTTCAGACAGCTTGTCTCTCCATTCATCAGGTCCAGCAGATTTATCAATTGCAAGGGGAAGAAGCCGTTGCAACACATAATGGATAATACCACCATGACCAGGATTCTCTGACTGATGGGATCCACGTAGTTGACACATCTCCAGATCCCTTCTCAGGATAACCCCAAGAGCATGCACATACATCATAAGAATGTCACTCAATAATTTGAGTACAAAGGTAACTTTAGCAAGCCCTGCTGATTTCTCTGATACACTGTCAGACTGAACCTCCCGCACCTCATCAACCTTTGATTTCCCCTTCACTTTGACTAAGGGCTCATCAACCTCCATAGCACAGGCGTTTCCCACACAATCTTCTACCAATCCCTGTGTAGCAAATGCTGCTACTATTTCAAGAAGATGATCAATTACCTGAGAAATATTTGCAGGGATCTTTTTGTGGCTTTTAGAACACTTTCCTGATCCATCATGGGCTTTATTATCAGAAATTCGCACACACTCGTTAGAAGCTCCAAACTCAACAGATGGTTTGCCTTTCTCTTTCTCTCTCTCCTTGTCTTTCTCTTTTGATAAGACAATGATAGATCTCCCTCCAGATGATTCCAGCTGGCAAACCGCACCTGCAGCTTTCACGAAGACTCCAGGGTCTCGACATATCACAGGTGCCATTGATGTTAAAAATGTTTTAACAGAAGTACGACCAGCATGACGACTTCCGCCAAGGGTCTGACGTATCTCCATCTCCATGGCTGTTTGCAGGGTCTGAGGATCTTCAAGAAGATGTCTAACAATGGCAGATGCCAAGGTGTCATATCCAGGGAAGTAACAAGATCTTGGGAGATCAAAAAGAGAAGTCATTCCACCATTTTCAAGAAACCGAATGGCAAGAGCATGTGATTTTGTCAAGCGTGCACACAGCTGTAGAGCAGCCTGCATTACCATGGCTGGTGCACGTTGTTTAACCAAGTCACAAGCAAAATCAAGCACCTTACGACTGTCCTCTATACTCAAATAACCTGTAGGTTTCCCAAATATTTTCTCAAAACCAATGGACGATTCATCATCCTGGGAGACTAGAGTTGACTTCTTCTCAACAACTGCTTCAGGAACTTGAGATGGGAGATGCTCTTCTAAAGATTCTGGTAAAGATGCAACTATGACTTTTTCAGTGTCATCACTGGAGATCTTAGGCCTAGTTTGCAACAGATTAAATAAGATTAATAACAGTGCACTGATGCATCTAGGAACCATAATCTCATTTTCAGCTCTAGCCTTGAACTTCATCAATATGTCAAGTACTACAGAGACAATATCACTCTTTGCCGCAATTTCCCGTATATTTTCATCTTCAGAGAGAAGCAATGCTAAAGTATGTGCGATCATACATAAGGCACCAGTGTCCCTGGAAAATTCCAGCTGGCAATCTTTCAACTGGTCAATCAGATATGAAACCACTTTTGCACGATCTTCTCCTTTGTTCCGATTGCAAAGAGTCACAAGTAAATCCATTAAAGGGAAAGCCATTGAGTCGGTGCTCTGAAACAGCTTAATTGTTGCAGCAAGGACATCTTCAACAGGTGGAGGCTTAGTTTGTAGTTCTTCAGATAGAACCTCAACTGATTTATCAACATTGTCGGCTTTAGAAGTCTCTGATGAATTCCCAAGTGACAAAGCTAGTGCACGAGCCAACTCATCATCTTCTTGAGCAGGATCTTCAGCATGGCTGAACAACCACTCCATAGCCATCTCCACACTGTTCGCTTCAACTCGTCTTAATGCCTCCTCAGCTCTTACTCTTGAAAAGCCCATCTCAACAATGGTAGAAATAGTAGCCTCATCAGGTGGAGGAGCCATTGCACGTGGGTTTGCAGAACTTGATGACCCACTGCGATTTCGTTTCACATCCCCAACACCGCAATAGATGTAAGTTATAAGCATAATAATAGAATTAATAAACCCTGGATTACAACTGGGGAACATCTGATGGTTCCAAATGGGAAGTATAACATCTAGAACCTGAGACTGCAGCATACGGACAAACACTTCTGGGTCTCTTGGAACAGGAAACAACCCAATAGACAAACCGACAGCAACTGGCTGAACAAGGAGCTGCGCTTGGGATGTTGAGGTTGGAGACAACAGCAAAGCCGAATTGACAAAATATTCAAGCAAACGGCAATAACTCTGCAGAGTACCAAGAAGCCACGAACTGTGAGATAACTTGTTTTCCTCACCGCTATTTTCAGGAACCATTCCAGATGTCAGTAGAGAATAGGGAAGTGTCCACAACAACTGACTGGTTGCTTCAAATGTTGTTAGAAGCTCCTTAAAGGTTCCTTGGGCATAGAAATTGTTAATCATGGACGCATAACAGGTACGCCGCCTGGCATCAAATGTTAGGGTCAGCATGTCATCCACAACCTTACCAAGATATCGACACTTGACAGAAGGTGGTATATCAAGCGCATCAGCATCTGGATATCCTGAGAAACCGAGAGCCTCAAGAAAAACTTTGGCTAAGGCAGTTCCTATGCTCTTTGAAGCTGAACTTAAAGATCCTGTTTCAGTTCTCCGACGATTTGGAGATGTAAATCCTTTAACAAGAGCCATAAAGAAAGAACGCATGCTAGAAGCAAGCTTGTTCAGATTTTCTAAAACCAGAACACTGGGAGTTTTTTTCTTCACCTCCTGGATCGTACTCTCCACAACAGTGGGAGCAATTTCAGAATCAGCTTGTAAGCTTTCAAAATGCCTACTGGTCCTTCCGCCACGAATTCGTGCTATACCATGTCTACTACGACGATTAAAACCTTCACTTGAACGAACTACAGAAAGAAACTCCCGTTCTACCCCCCATTGAGCGTGAGAACTTCTCCTGATAGAAACAGGATTCATGTATCGAACTGAAGGAATAGTCTCCTCATCACTGTCTCTACCTCCTATATTGGAGGAACCTACTTCAACATTTTGAGGCTCTACTTCAACATTCTGTTTCTCATCCACCTTAGAATCGCAACACAAAGAGATTTGCCAAAGTACTTCCTTATATGCTTTCCCAAGATCCTTTAAGACATCAGCATCAGCAGTTCCTAACTCAGAAACCACAGTAGTACTTCCCTTCAACAGAGAATTGGAGAGAGATAAAATACCTTCAAGACTTGAAAGGTTCTTCAACACAGCTATCCTCTTAGCAGAGTCCACCTTTACAAGCTGAGATCCTTGAATTTGAATTATAAGTTCATTTGTTAACTTCAAATGTTCTCGTAAAAACGAACAGACTGCACGAGCAAGAGAAGCAGAATGTTGTGGAGAGAAATTTTTAAATGCAACAGATAAGGTCTGACCCATAGAAACAGAAAGAGGCAAGGCAGGCAAAGTGAACAGCTGCAGAACAGCTTCAACTCCTTTCTTCTCAACAAAAATACGGCATGTATCAGAATTCTGAAGAATGGTCTCAAGCAGACGAGCAACATTGCTTATACATTCAGGAAGAAAAGACTCCATGTTTGGTACCAAAGAATCAGAAGAAGATTCGGCATGCTCCAAACTTTTAGCCTTTTGTGAGTCTTGCTGCTCAGGCAAAACCACACTCCTATCCTCACCTTCTGTTTCCATCGGAACAGGGTTAGAAGAACTAAGACTGTCAGCTGAGGGTGAAATAGCTTCTGGAACAGATCCAAGTTTTGCAATCTCCTTCAAGATCTCAATCATAGTTTCCACTCCAGGTCCACGCAAAGATGAGGTGTGCCTCATTAGTTCATCAAGGCCACTGGACAAAGATCCAGTGGTATCTCCACCAAGGGCTCTGACATATGTTTTTGAAGTAAATATTTTTACAAAACACCTCAAAGCATTGCGATCTCTCACAGCCTGAAGACCATTGTTATTCAAGCACAACGCATCTAAACACTGAGGTATGCAAGTGATAGCTTCGGCAGAGCAAACAACGCCATCCATAATGGCATCAATGAAGGCAGAAGGAAGACCAGCTGCTTCTAATACAGGGAAACAGGTGGGATCTTTGTGAATAAGATCACTCATCACAGTTGCAGCAAGATGAAACACTCCTCCACCAAAATCCTTAGCTCTTCTGAAGATTATGCTCAAGCATTGAGGCAACAAACTCTCCTCTGAACCATAAATACGAGCAGTGGTTCCAGGAGCATAGGTTCCCAAAGAAATGGCACGTAGTAAAGCTTTCATCAGTAATCGCCGATGATAAGCAACCAACACATCAGAATAAAGAGCCTGCACGCTGTCTAGCTCGGAAGAAGTACCAGCAACAATCTGTGAACTATTGAAGTCAGAACTTTCGAGATCACTACTAGCACTTGGCAACTTTACACCATTTTCAACACGAGAAACTTCCACATTAAGGCGTGCTATGGTGTCATCCAGACCTCCCAAATCTCTGAATAACGCAGCAGCTGGATTACTATAATCCATGAATGCCTCCAGTACATGAACAGCCATACTAACTAAATGCAAGTGTTGAGAATCCGTATCTTTAAGTAGCGGTAGAAGAGTAGGGATGAATCCTGCTTCTCGCATGGCGGAGCACCCAGATGAAGATGAGACCAAAATGGTAACAAGAGATAACAAAGCCTCAGCAAAAAGGACAGACCATTTTGAGGAGTTGCTAACAATGGAATCAATTGCCTTTTGCATAAGGCTGGAAAGAATACCACGATGCCCTCCAGATGTTACAGCTGTCAATACACTTGGCTGGCGTGACCGATCTTGACACAGAGCAACCAAGGAAACAAGACCCAAAATTCTAATCTTCTCAGGAACTGTGTCTTCGTAGCTCAATAAGGCAACCAACTCATTAATGAACTCTGGTTCACTGTTGAAGAATGAAACCAAATCATCTGAATCACCGCATGCTTGAACTAGAACTATAAATGCATAGAGGCGTATGCAAGTGTACTGTTGTCGTGAAGCTGGAGAACTGAATGCCCTAGCATACCGCAATCTTGTCAAAAGAGGAAATCTCAAACTAGGAGGAACCTTGTACTGTAAGACTAAATGGTTCAAAAGTTTGAGATCTGACTCTTTTCTGTTGTCAATGTCAGGCAAATGGATAATCTGTAAACCAACAGGAGCAGTGGGCTCATCTGAAGATTCAGTAGCATAAAATTCAAAATGTAAGGTGCAACCTAACTCATTAGCACTTGCATCGGAGCTATCCTGCAGAGCACACGCAATTAACCCAAGGCCTTCTTCTTTTCCTCCCCAACCCTGTGCAAGAGCGAACAGCTTTGAATTAAGAGAAGCATCTCTAATGACATATTTCCCTATTGTTTTCTTCAAAAAGGCAGCAAAAGTTTGCAAACACGCCTCAACCACATCTGCATCGGTGGAAGCAAGCAATGCTGACAAGTGATGCTGCACCACCAAGAGCAAAAAAAACAAATTAGAATAATATAGATTTTTGTGATGTGCATTGAGAATATTATTGATAACACCAAGAACTACATTTTCTTCTATTTGCTTTTTCTAGGGCTGTCTCTTAAACACTACAAGATAAATTCCTCAAGGGTCCTACCAGTTAAAAAACAAATAACCTGTGGTGCTAAGGTAGCACACTAACTTCAAATTACAAAGACCAGGACAACATGCAGACACACAGACAGCTAATTTATATGCTAATACATATTTTCTTTTTACAGATCAAATCAGGATCAACAAAATGAAAAGAGTCGATTTAGGTGTCTTCAGTACCTCATATGAGCTGTAGAAATGCTTATTTGTACAGTTCTCCAATATTATCCTTATAACACGAAGGACCTGCAGGACAGCTTCCCTTGGGAATTGAGGATCAGATTCCAAAAAGTTGTCATCAAATTGCAAATCCTTCCTAGACTTAATGTATTTCTCAAAAAATGTATCAAAGTGATTAAAGAGATCAACCCAATGATAAAAATCTCCCTGCATACACAAGAATAAGAAAAGGGAAAATAAATTCAGAAAAGAGAAGACATGCAAATGGGGGAATAGTATAATATCGTCAACATGAAATCTGTATAGGTACCTTATCAAACTCCCAAACAAAACTTTTCAGGGGTTCTTCTATATTCTCTAATGGAGTAGCAGTGACGCTACTGATAAATGATCGGATCTTTGGAGGCTGAAAAAGAAAAGACAAAAAGAAAAGTGATCATTGCACGTTTAAATTTCTTTTAAGGCAGTAGATGTTGAACATAATGCCGGCACCTTTCAAACAAATATCACAAAATCAACCATGGAATACTGTGCTTCAAGAGGATGTCTTTCCCTAAATTACTCAACTAAATTTTTGAACTCCGATAAATTAATCCAGGCTGAAGTACTTCAATAAAACTTTTCCATTTGCCAGTGAAAGAAACAGTTGCATAAAAATCAACCTTCTGCCAATTACCGCAGTTACTTCACACCAGTCACCATGGTGCCAGTAGAACAAAAGAAGACCACTTGGGCTCAAACCAATTGGAAAGTTCAGTTTAAACTCCATAAAACAAACTTATAACATATCAATCAATCAACTACTCCTTGATAGCAAGACATTTGAGGGCAGCAATATGAAATGTTGATATCTATTTGACACATTCTTAGCCCATTCCATAAACCTTAATAACATATAATCAAACAATTCTAAGGACACATCTAGTTAGACTAAACAAATTATTAACAAACTTCAACTCGCGACATCTAAAAAATAATAATTTAAAGATCAATTAAATTAAAACAACACACACATAAAAATAAAAAAAATCAACCACCCCTGCCAATTACCACAGTACTTCACACCAGTCACCATGGTGCCTGTAGCCCAAACGAAAACCCCTTCAGCTCCAACCAGTAGAAGAGTTCAGTTTTCAACTCTAAAAAACATAAACTTATAACATATCAATCAAGCAACTACTCCATCATAGCAAAACATCCAGCGCCAGGCACATCGGATAGCTATAACATATCAATCAATCAATCAACTATTCCATAAACCTTGATAACACATAATCAAAAAATTCTAAGCACGTGTCTAGTTAGTCTAAACAAAATTCAGCTCGCGACATCTAAAGAAACATCAACCTTATAAGAACCATTAAAAAAAACACCAAATAATAACGCTTCGAATCAATTTACATCGAATTAGTATATGATCAAAAATCAAAACATATACATATATATCACTTACCACTTCTACAGCCCTCCTTCGCTTTAACTTCATCTTTATATCAACCAACAGATGAAACCATTGTCAATTCGCAGAAAAATGGTGGAAACAGACCGATTCCTATACGAGAATCGATCCAATAAAATCGAGAAAGTTGTGAAGGGTTTGGAACGATCAAAATTGATTAATCAAAAAAGTGAGATTGAATAATTCGGATTGGGGCAATGAGGTTTTATGAAGATCGTAGCGATTTCTAGGGTTTTCGATAAAGGGTTTTTGGTTAAACGATTGGTAACTGAGGATCGCGGAGAGATAGAGGAGAAAATTGAAGAAGGATAGAAAGCTTTGGAGTGTTGCCACTTGCTTTTCCTATATATATAGGAATTCCAAAGGATTTTGAGGAAAAAAATTGGGATTTTTTTTTTCATAAGAGGAAACAAATTTAATTTATTTATTTATTTTGCAAGTAAATATGGATGGAAATTGGGAAATATTAAATATTAAATTATAGGGTTAGAAAATATTAATATAAACGACTTCATAAAAAAAATTACTTATATTTTATTTTTGTAGATGAATTACACTAGATATATAATTATTTTTGCGGGAATAAAATTTTTTTACATAAGGAGAAAATAATTTATTTATTTTCCATATGTGAATGTGGATAGAAATAGAAAAAAATAAATTATAGGGGTAAAAAATATTCTCTTCTTCGCTTTTCTACTTCATGAAAATGAGATTTGTGTACATTTTATTCTTTTCGAATCAAATATATGAGGTGTATCGTTATTTTTGTAGAGATAGAAAATTGTAATATTGTTTTATTTTTCGCTCGCTATCTAGAATATTAATTTTTTGAGCTAAAAATTTGTGGGAAATAATTTTTTTACTATTTATATAAGGGGAGCGTTGGAGTAACCGATAAAATTGATCGGGAGGTCGCGTGTTCAAGCCTTGAAAATAGTGTCTGACAGAAATGCGGCTTGCCCTTTTTTAAAAATTTTTCTACTATATAAAAATAAAATTAGCATATATTTTATTCTCTCCATATAAACTATACTAGGTATATTATTATTTTTGTAGGAGTAGAAAATATTGAAAAAGAAAGAGCAATTTGCATATAGTGTTTATTGACATTTGGAATACATATTAAAGTTTCGTGGTGATACTTGTAGGCAAGAGGTGCATCTAGGGGTGACAAAATTAAATTCAACCACCAAATCCGTTGAAGTTTGGGCGGGTTAATAACTCGTCCATTTATTAACTCAACTCGTCTCAACCCATTTAAAATTGAGTTGATATTTAACTCGAATTGATTCGAGAGAAATCTTGTCAAAATATTTTTAAAATACTTTTTTTCTTAATTTGACATGTTTTATATAGTTAGGATAAAGAAAAATATAATTTAATTAAATACTAAAATATTAAAAAAGAACAAATAAAATTTAGTAAAAATTGGGTCGGATTAGGTTTTGACCTGCTCTATAACCCATTACTCAACTGTTTTAACCCAACTTTTAGTCCTACCTTAATGATTGATATATTGATGCGAGATATTCAAGATGAGGTATCATAGTATATGTTATTTACGTATGACATAATACTTATTGATCAGGTGCGTGCAACAAAGTTAATGTTAAGTATATCGTTATTTTGTAGGAGTAAAAAATATTGTAATGTTATTCAAATTTTTGCCCATTGTCTAATTTTAGTTTAGATACATTAATATTAAAATCGACTTATACTTAAAATTCAAAATATATAATTAAAAATGACCTATTAAAGCTTGAGATGATTAATTTTTTTTCAAAATTAGTGATACTGCAATTTTCAAATAGTAATAATAATTTAGTGATACTGCATTATTTGGTCGATTGTTATGTATTGTTTCATAATATATCTTATTGTATTATATTGTGTTGTATTGTATAGTTGAAATGAATGCAATGTTTAGATAAATTGTATCATTCTACATTGTTATATAATGTCTTATATTCATAATTGAAAAATAAACGCACTAGAATTGTGACTTTGAGGTAGGATAAATAATAAAATAAAATTATTAAATAATAAATTTAAAATAAAAATAAAAATTAAGATAACGATGCAATCACACTATATCAATTATTATACACAATAAATTTTTTCATCAATATCTAATATAAATTTAAATAATATGCTACGATAAAATTTAAATAATAATCAAAATAAATATTATATTTATACCATCCAAACAAGGTGTTAAAAGAACCCTTCATGCCGTAAACTACAACACGATGAAGGACTAAGCAGAGAATGAAGAAGCTGTGTATGTTAAAATCTTTATCAACCACGCGCCTATCCTACGCTCCGACCACCGTTTTCACCACGCGCCGCCGTGCATTCTCTTCATCTCCTTCATTCGATATTAAGAATGTTACGAAATCAAACTTCGAATCAGCTCTCAAGGACCTACGAGGTCTTCTACGGGACGCCGATTTCGTAGCTGTAGATTTGGAAATGACCGGAGTCACCAGCGCACCTTGGAGAGAATCGTTCGATTTCGACCGGTATGATATTAGCTACCTCAAAGTTAAGGACTCCGCGGAGAAGTTCGCCGTGGTTCAGTTCGGTGTTTGTCCTTTCCGGTGGGACTCTCACAAGCAATCCTTTATCGCTCATCCGTAAGTCTTCTCTCATTCTTCATAGAATTCCACTTAACTAGATTATTCTCACCTTCCTCTGAAGGATACAAGGGATAAGTCTACTTTACTGCAACTAATTTGGATTTGATGCTTAGTTAATTGATTGATTGGTCTTTTGTCCAAGTTAATTGTTTTTGTGCTTTTCAGACTAGTGTCAAATGAGAGTTTAAATTAGGAGAAACTATTTTTATCATAAGCGACAAGCCCCAAAAAGCTCTAAGGTAGGTTTTAAGCACAAACAAAATGGTAGGCTTTACTGGAAAAAGGCTGAAAATGGTGAAAAAAGATACAAACATACATGTTTGTTCCTAGAGTTAAAAGTACAAGCATAAATAACAAATATATGGACAAAGAAATTGTTTTATTTTTTTCACGATAAATTGAAATAGTGAATGTTTAGTGTCGCCTCTTCAAGAACCACTCGTTTGCAAGGAAACCTTTGTCTTAGAGCCTTGATGAGAACACTGAACATAAAGCATGGTGAAATGCTCAATATGTTTTGAGCGTCGCTTTAAGCACGTCTTTACGATACTGGGAGAACCGTCTGCCTCCTTTCTGCTGTAACCTATTTGCTCACGTAGCGAGCTCAAGTGAGCATTTCAGTGTCTTGAGAAGGCAAAGTTTGTTTCTTTTCCTTTTGATGAAATACAAATTATGATCTATTGAGCAGCAACCTATTTGTTTGACTTAGAGATGTTGCATATCGCATTTCTGTACCAGTTTCTTAAGAATGGTAACCTATCTGCAATCCCGATATCAATTCTGTTCTATTTGGGGCATTCATTTCAATACGGGTAGAATAAATGTGTTTATTCTAGGGGAACAAGCAGCATAGATTGTCTTCATCAGTTAATGTTACATTTTGAATTCTCAAATCTGTTACTCTGAATTCTCTTTGGCAGGCATAACTTCTATATATTCCCACGGCAAGAAATGTCTGGTCATAACCAATGCTGTGAGTTCCTTTGCCAGACAACATCACTTGATTTCTTGGCAAAATACCAGTTTGATTTCAATTTGTGCATACGCGAAGGTAAGTCAACGTCTTCGTTCTTTCTCTTGGACAATTTAATGAGATAGTAGCACGTTGCAATTTCGCAATTTTATATTAGCTTCTAGTTTCACCCTATTTGAGTCCACATCGGCTTGTCTGAGTCATATGAGGTGGGTCCGAACTCTGACTGAACTTGCCTACGAGCCAATGACTCAAGTTGCAATGAAGATCCTGAGATTTGATGTGCCAAACCAGATTAGATCTTTTGCTATCTTTTGTGTTTTAACTTTCTCATCTTATCAAGATCTCCATTGACTGGATTACAAATAAGGGTTTAAACCATGAGATCGTGAATACCAGCAAACCCATGTCAACTTTTTAAATTGTACCATTAAACTTGTATGTTTACCCAGAAGAACAAATATGGAATTCATTTGTTCAAATAAAGTTCCTTTGATGCATCCAGTGAAAAAGCACATTCTTTTGCTAGTTTGTGATGCATGGACTGCACACCTAGGAGTTCTCAGTCGTGATATCGGTACACTCCCCTTTTAATAAGTAGTTTGACTTACCTACGATGGGCAGTCTCTTTGACTTACATTGGTTTTCCCTTATCTTTGGATACTTTATTTTGAATCCTGCACTGGAAGCATGCTATTTTGAATTCGCTTTTATCAAATAGAAAGTTTTGCATTTGAGTCTTAATTACCATCATAAGTGGTATGCTGCAAATATCATCAGATTCATCACCAAGTAGGCGTTCTGATACTCCGTCAAATTTGGTTGGTGAGGGGTTAGTCACTATTTTAAGCTTGGAGCATTTAAGATTTTAAATTTCCTGACTTGGTCACTATTTAGATTTATATAATAGTTTTGTACACATTGAGTTTCAATTTGCTAGCTCAATTATCTCTTCATTTGTTTCGTTTTTGAGATTTTACACTTCTATGTAATCTCAGGAATCTCTTATTTATCCAGAAGCCAGGAAGAGGAGGCACTGGCACGTATACGTTCAATATACATGAATGAATCATCAGATTCCTTGTCTGGCTTGAGTGAAGATGCAGACTTTCCATTGGTTAGGATGGCAGATGTTCTATTTGCTGAGAGAATGAAGAATACAATAAGGGAATGGCGTGATAGTTTGTTAAGTAAGAGAAACAGTAGCTCTGAAATTAAACAAGTATCAACTGATCCAAGTCAGAGATTTCAAATGATTTTCTTCAAGACCCGTCCAGGTCTTGCCCTTAGTGGTTTTACTTCTCGTCAACTAAGGGTGATCAAAGCGGTAATGAGCTCGTCTTCCATTTCATTCTTTTCTTTTTGTACTATGATCAACTTATGATGTGAGATTGTGGGAGCATCTTCTTTTATCCAATGTTAGCCAGTGTTCACTGTTTGTTGAAAGAGGATGCATTCTTTTTATTTAAGCAGGAGGTAATCAGTTACCGAGTAATAGAACCAGTTGTACATTTTCTTTGTTCCTTGGCAGTTCCACAGAAATGAGAGAAGTGCTAAAGTATATAGTTGTTGATATGATATTGTTTTCGGATGATGATTGAAGTGGTGAGCTTGAAATGCAGGTCACTAAAAAGCATTTCAAGGATCTTGCCTATATTCGAGTCGCAGGTGAAGCAACATCTCCACAGCAGCTGATTGTCTATACAGATTCCAATGATGACAGGGATCTACTGATGGTAAGAAAATTCTTATTGAAATCTAATATGGACGCAATGATTATTACAGTTCTGACTGTTGCTGTGCTTTTCCAATTATTTTTAGAGTCTATGAGTACTAGTTTTAATCTTCTTTGTTTTTTAACTTGTGGTATTCGTATAACTTTTTCCCAATATGAGATCTATTCTCTGCATTTTTTCCAATATAAGTGACTCCTCATCTTCTTAGTACGTTGACTGCATCTCATCAAAGCTATTCATGTCTTAATATCAAGTAGAAAGAGGTGAAGGATGGCCTTTGTAAAGAAGCGGAAAGAAAGGTCGAATCTGCTATTGGATTTCGACATGTTATTGATCTTCTTTCATCGGAGCGAAAGTTACTTGTCGGTCACAATTGCTTTCTTGGTAAATATATCCTTTTTGATTTATGGAAAGGCTACATTACATTTTTCAAGTTTTGCTCAACACTTTATACAACGAATGCAGATGTGGCACATATATACAGTAAATTCATTGGTCCACTACCTTCAACCGCTGAGGATTATGCATCTTCCATTCAGAAGCTCTTTCCTTCCATAATTGACACCAAAATACTCTTGAATGCAAATGGTGTTTTTCGACAGACCGTAAATAAAAGCAACACCTCACTATCCAGAGCGTTTGTCTCTATTTGTCCTCATATTGCTTTAGGTATCAAAACATCTGGTTTGGCTGACATACCGTGTGTAGAAGTGGAGGTTCAAGTGGATGAAAAAAGGTTTGCCACCAATCCTACTCTACTCTTGGTATCAAATGAACATGATGCGATTATGTTACTTCTCTGTGCTCTTACCATTTCCATTGCCTGGCTGTTTCTGGCTTGAAAATTGAATTTTGATTTACATCGATAAGAGTAATCTTTTACACTTATGTTTCTTTCTCTCCTGTTGAAATACTGCATGCCTTTGACACTGATGTTATGTGCGTCTCAATTGTGTTAGCTTTACCTCTTTGTTATATTTGATTAGCTCGTGAAGAAAATCTGTAGCCTCTTTCAGCACCCGTATAGCTTCAATCTATTGCTCTGTATCTCAATTCATAAAATCACAATGAACAATGTGAATAATCCTTGTCACTAATTGATTTGCAGATCCTCGAACTGGAACTCAGGAGCCAAGCATGAAGCTGGCTATGATGCATTCATGACTGGATGCATTTTTGCACAGGCGTGCAATCATCTAGGCATTGATTTCACCCTCCATGTTCTCGCTGGAGATTTAGCCAAGGAGACAAAGCTTCTGAATTTTATCAATCGCCTTTACCTTAGCTGGGTTAGTGGAAATGTCATTGATCTAAGTACCGGGAAATGTACAACAGACACCACAGCTTCCAGTAATATCAGAAGTCGGTCACAAGAGATTTCATTTTCCAGCAGCATCTTGTTGTGGGGATTGCCATCTAAACTAAAAGCAAGGGAAATAAGAGCTTGTATAGCACAAGCCTTGGGCCCAAATTCTGTTTCATCTGTCTACCATTTGGATGAAAGTGCCGTCTTTATTCAGTTTAGCAAGCCAGAACTGGTTTCTAAGTTTCTGGAAATGAAGGAAATTCTAAGCAGGAACAGTAATCCAATTTCAGTGTTGCATCCACTTTCAAATATTCTGAATGGGGAACACACTCATGCAGCTACATACGATGTATATCAACAAATATGCAGTTCATCCACCTCAGAACATTTGTTCGCAGATCAGGCTGAAGCTGTTGGTATCAACCACAAAACGTTGTCTTCTAGGAGAGATCGAGGGAAAAACGGAAACCAGGTATTTGACATGTTTGATGCGAAAGCAGATGATCTGATAAGTTCACCTTATGGCTTCTCTGAAACAGAAAGACCAGCAGAATCTTTTTGTCTAGATGAAGTTCTGGCAAGCAAATAGGAGTAGCTATTCCTAATTTATGTAGTCGAAATTCATGTATATCTACATCATTTTTGGCCAGGTATAGAGATTTTATACAAAATTTCGAAGTTCTTCTTTACTAGATTTGTTTCTCTGATACCTACAGCATGTATAGTGAGGTTGTGTAACTTAGATTATCACACAAAGAACTAAAAATCAATTAGTCATTCTAATGCTTCTTCATGAGCAGACATCAATGTTTTTGCGTCTTCATTTAACCTAAATAATAATCAGAGCAAATAGAGAAAAAATGCTAAACTTTTTAACTCAATTATGAACTCATGAAGTATATTTTTAATTTTTTATTGTTCTTGCTTGACTATTGAAGGGGAGTCTTGGCGTATTACCAATAAAGTTGCAATCACGTGATTAGAGGTCACAAGTTTGAGTTTGTGAAACAAATGCAGCTTACAAAGATCCTTATGGTTCTAACCCTTTCTCGACCCCGTGCATAACGAAAGCTTAATGCACGCTTGATATGGCTAAAACTCAAATTTAGATTTGGCACATTCATTAGGAAAATAATAATTAACATGACTATTTTGCCAAATTAGATGTAATTTGTTATGCTTACTTCTTGGTCAGGTTGCAACTATCCCCATCTTGGTAATGATTTTTCTTTTCAATTTCTTACTACTTTTTTATTTTTCGGTATAATACATAAACATGCTCTTTTAACTTGGTCTCGTTTGACAACTACGTCCTTCAACTTTGAGTTTGCATAAGTCGACACTTAAACTTGTATAAAATAGAACCAGGTAGATACACGTGTCTTCAACATGACAATTCACGTTCTACACGGCATGCTACATGTATTATGTCACATCCTAAAATTTGAATAACGTAGATGTCAGCTAAAACCAAATTAAAAGTCATATATTATGCCTTTTTTTTAAACTTCAATTTTCAAATATTCTATTTTTTTCCCCTTCATCTTTAACCAAATAAAACTCTCTTTCACTATTAAATAATGCTCAGACCTAGGATGCTTGTGTAGAAGAGTGTCACAAGAAGTCATTATCTGTAGCACTAGAAATAGATTAAGTGTGATACAATTTTGGTTTCAAAGTTCATTATCAACAATACTAATTCCATGTATATTCAGTATATATATTACAGGTTAATAAATATACATGAAAAGGAACTTCACTTATTTTTTCCTTTATTTGGTTGATTCTCTAAATCCAAAGTACCTTCCAAATATTAGCCAACAGAGAATTAAAATCTTTTGCCCCACTTTGGCTCCTCATCTTCTCTATAAATTGACTATTTGTAACTCATCATCTTCATACCCTTTGGTAAGTGTTATTTCTTTTATTCCTTAGCCTAAGAGGTTGTCATTTCACCAATTTTTTTCTTGGTATTTAAGTTATATACATCGATATGAGTTGAGCTTAAAGAAAAAGCGAGAATTCATAACCACAACTTGTTTGAGACCGAGGTGTAGGTTACTGTTAAGTTACATACATTGATTGCATAAATATTTTTCATGCTCGTTGACAACATGTTAGTCAACATTTTTACCCGATTAGTATTCAATGTTCATCATAGAAATCACCAAGATTTGGTTGAGGATTCAAAGCTAAGTTGCTCAAACACTCAAAATGTTGTCGGATCCTCCAAAAGTGCATGACCTGCACTCAATGACATTTTGAAGAGTCTGAGCAATATAGTTTCAAAGTGAGAAATTCTGTTGACAGAAGAGAGAGAGCACAATCTGTCATCGGCAAAATGATGTTGTTGTTTGTTGGAATGTGCTCTCTCTGCTTCTGCCAATAGAAACTGTTACACTTTTCTTGATTCTCAACAAAGATCTCACATTTTTCTCTTCATAATGGATACTAATATGATGTTTTATGAGTGGAAATATTTCAGTGAATAAGACTAGTGTTGAAAGTTTATTTAATTTCCAGGCTTCATATGAAACATCTATGGTTTAAAGAATTATGCAGGTCAGGATGGTGGTTTAGGATAACTCGACCTGCAAGATGACACGTTCCTCGGAGATGGACAACTGAAAGACTCAGTACTATCCGAACAGCTCTTCTCAGAATAAGCAGATAATCTCAAACATTGTTTTCCAATGTTTCTCATTTCATAACTACTATTAGCAGTAAAAGAAATAAAAGAATGTGCAGAAGATGAAATAAAGGACATGTTATAATCGGATTAGATTGAACAAACTTGAAATGTTTCAGGATAACAGACAATAGCATAGAGTTCAATATATTGGCTTTGAACTCAGGCAATTAAACTTTCCTCATGTCAAACAAGAGTCAAAAAACTAATGTATATCAGCTCACATTACAATTGGACACAAAAAATGAAAGAATTTCTAGCTATATATATTGCAGAAATTTCGCAAGACTAATACTTCAATCTATTCTGATTTCAAGCTCATGTTCTGGTGCCTCACTTCCCTCACTGTCCGAGAAAATGTCATCAATACTGAACGGGATACTAGTGGAGAAAGTCAGAGTCGGTTTCACTTTCGGAACAAAGATAGTCTCCGCCTCATTGTTGAGTATCTGAAATACTCTCCTCATACAAGGCCTTTCCGTGCTATCAGGATTTGCGCAGCTCAGTCCAACAAGTAGCAGCTTTTTCATCTCTTCCTCGTTGAAGTCTTCGTTAAGCCTTTTGTCTGCTGCATCAATAATCCTACCTTCGGAGTACAGTCTCCAAACCCAATCAACCAAATTCACCATTTCATGACCACTCCCTTCTCCTTCAATTGGTCTCCTCCCGCAAGCCACTTCTAGTATAACCACACCGTAGCTGAAAACATCAGTTTTCTCGGTTGCTTTTCCGTATTGAAGGTACTCAGGAGCAAGGTATCCCATTGTTCCAGCTGTAAGTGTGGAGACCGGACTCTTGTCATGATCCATAAGTCTTGCCAGCCCAAAATCACCAAGCCTTGCATTGTAGCTCATATCAAGCATAATATTGCTGGTTTTTATGTCTCTGTGAATCACCTGCTGCTCACATTCTTGATGCAAATAAGTCAGAACAGACGCCAAACCAACTGCTATATTGTACCTGTAAGGCCATTTCAGTGGATTCCCATGCTCGGATTCATGGTATAGCACCTTATCAAGACTCCCATTAGGCATAAAGTCATAAACAAGAAGTAATTCTCCCTTCTCAATGCACCATCCTTGTAGCTGAACTAAATTTTTGTGCCTTAAACATGCTATGATCGACAATTCAGCCCCAAACTCAGTCTTACTTTCATGGCTGTGCTTAGATCTTTTCACTGCAGCAATAGAGCTCGAATCCAAGAAAAAGGCCTTGTAAACAGTACCAAAAGCTCCATTGCCTATGATCCTGCTGGAATGAAATCCTCTTGTGGCTGACCTCAGCTCCTTGTAACTGAACTGCCTCGGTCCAGTAACAAGCTCCGCTTTGAAGTTCTTTTCTGTGTTAATACCCCTCCATTTCTTGAAAGAAATCCAACCAAAAGCTACAAGAACAGCACAAAAGAAAGCTGGACCACCAATTCCAAAACCCAAACCAAGACTCTTATTATGATGTTTATGGCCAGAACCTTGAATAATAGGAGGCTTTACAATTACAGTATTATCAGAAACATTATGGGGATGCCTCACAGGGCCAAATCCATAAGTTCGAAAACTCCAATTCTCAATACAATGCAATTCAGTACTCCCCTCAGTAGAAGCAGCAAACCCAACATACATAAACTCTTTTATATAATCAGACAAGTCAATATCAACCATCAAGATTGGTTTTTTAGGCTTGAAACTAGAGTAACTCAAGAAAACCATCAACTTTTTCTCCTCACTCTTGTAATCAATCCAAGAACTAATCAAACTCATACTTTTCAAATCTACACCAGCTAACCTCACATTTGCAGTCTTAATTGAAATAAGGCTATCAATATCAAGACCAACATGGTTATCATCAGGGTCATTAAAGTGCAAATCTTGCTTAGTATCAAATTCAACAGCAACAAACTTGTTCTTGGTTAACTGTGAAGAATTCACCAAACCCAAAAACCCACCTGGACTACCCAATGTCTGATTATCAGGAGACAGAAAAAAAGCCAATCCATCACCAAATGAAGAGGGGTTTATGTTATTGACAGAAAAAGTAAATCTTGTTGAAAATGAAGCCATTTTCTTGGTTTGTGGATCAAAAAACAAAATGGGGTTGTTGTAAATGAGAGAACCAGAGCTTGAAGATGGAACTTGAAGCTCTCTAGTAAGACCCACAACCCCATTACGTAGATAAGAATCACCAAGCAGGGTGAAATTACGAAGTGTAAAAGATTGTAAATCAAAGCTGCAATTTTGTGATGACACCAGTGAGAAGAAACTGAAGAAAATCAAGAACTTCAAAACAACCATGGTAGATAATTTTTTTGGAAAAAATTGAATCTTTTTTCAGAAATAGAGCAGTGAATATGATGAAAAAGTAGACATAATCTTGAATTTAGACATTGGGTTTTGGAAAAAGTGATGAATTAGTGGAGATGGTGGGAATATGAATGGGAAAAATAATGGGGGTATAAACGGTTATGAAAAATAGGCGCCTTTGGGTCTCTTAGCTTTGAAGAAAGACAAAAATTTATGAGATAATTATTATTTTTAATTTTATTTAAGAAGTAGGATTAATAGCATCACTTTTGGTACTTTAATTATTCATAACCTTTAACTTTAATCCTTTGAGATATTTGAATCAATTATTACATTTTATTTTATCTTAACTTCTTCAATTTCGTTTTAAAAATATTTTACAATATTTTACTTGAGCTGAACATTTATTAAAACAATTTCTTTATTCTCGAATAAGGATTTACATCATAACAACAACAATAACATATCTCGTGAAATCTTACAAGTAGAGTCTGGGGAGGATAAAATGTACGCAGACCTTATCACTACCTCAGAGACTATTTCCGGAAGCAGAAAGTACTAGATATGAAAAAAAAGGGAACAAAAAGGGAAAAAACCCGACTAATAATGAAAAACAAATGATAGTATGTATATACGATAAAAGTAAGCATATACGACAACTCCTGCTAACCTACTATATCACAAGGTCATACATTGACCACTCCTACTAACCTATTAACCTTCTACCATAATACGTGACTTCCATTCCTTTCCATCTAAAAATTTACATCATAATTTCTTATCACTACTATAATCAATGGCTTGGTCAAAGACATACTTGGCAATAATAAAAAATAAGATGAATCGTCTCTAACTCTTTAACAAACAATTCCTAAATTCTTAAACTAAACAAGATATTTAGTACAATCATACGACATACGTTTTTAATCACTATAATATATTTCACACCTATGATTTTATTTCATATTTGAGAATATACAAACACATTTAATCATAAGATTAATATCAAGAGATCAAAATTAAATTCATTTATTATTGAAGGACTAAAGTATATTATCCCTAAAAGTTATAAAGAGAAAAAAGTATACAATAATGTCAAGAGGAATATAATGGAGCTTATAACGGTAATATAGATATGCAGACGAATTTAGAAGCCCTACATGTTGGGGGCCCCTACTAAATAAAAATTTATATAATATACTATTATCCCCTATCTTATTATTATATTTTTTACAATTTTATATTTTGTATATTTCTCTTTTGAATAGAGAATTTATCAAAATTAATTTTAACAAAATATAGATACAACTCTTTATACTGTTTTCGTATAAGCAAAATCTACTTTATGAGACAAAATTCTCAAAATAAAATTTACATACATTTTGTTTTCGATAATTAGTTATTATTAGTGGGGGAGGTGATTAAACAAGATATGATAAGGACATGACCTTAGATAGAAAGGAGTGAAGGTAGCATATTAGGGCGAAAGGTTAGAAGACTAGTAGGGATAGGATATAGTAGGTTTGTAGAGGTAGTCGTATCGTTATATATTGTGTTGAAAATACTTATTGTCTTTATAATTTTTCATTTGTTGTCCACTCTGGTGGTTTCAGATGATATTTTTTTGAGATGAGGGTCTTTCGGGAATAACCTATTTATCTCTATAAGGTAGTGATATGGTCCACGTATATTTTACTTTCCCCAAATTTTACCCATGAAATTTCACTGATCATATTATTATCGTAATAGTAGTATTTATACAACCCACAATTGTATTTTTTTTCAAAGTGTGAATTTTTAGGTCCCACTGACTTTTATCATTGGAGAATGGAGACACTAAAAAATACAAGACAAGCCGTTGTACGAGAAAGTTAGGACCAATTCTTTAATTTTGTTTGACCAATTATTGCATATATATATATATATATATATATATTTTTGGATGTATAAATAAATTTTAAAAAAAACGAAAAAAGAATAATTGTACTCCTACTATGTACCTATGTTATTATTATTATTGCTAGCATAGTTATCCAATTACTTGTCGTGAGCTTTATTCTTATCCACATATAATAATAATAATAATAATAATAATAATATTAATAAATTTTATAATCTCACAATTAAGTCTGAAAAAAATAAGATGTAGGTATTTTATCTTTTATGTTTGTGGAGCAGGAAGGTTATTTGTAATAAAACATTAACTCAAAAGAGGAGTATTTAATTCTTCGGGGTGACCTAGTGATTTGGACTTATGACTTTCATGTTCGAGATCTCAACTTCGAAAGTTAAAGAGTTTGTGTTCTGGGTCGAGCTCATTACATCAGGCTTGCCTAGTGATTTGTGGGCTTGAGCTCGTCACACCAACTTGGTGCAAGGTTACCTTTATTATATGATTTGCAAGCTATTGCATAATATTTAAAAATATAATCATTTAATATTCATTTTCGAGTTCTATTAATATGAGTCACATCGAAAAGTCTCTTTTGAAAAGTAAAACTATTTTTACCACATGTAACTTCACATTCGAGGCTTCAACTTAAAATTTTAAACTAAAGATAAATAAATATTTTTCACTTCAAGGTAAAATTTGAATTATGTAACAATTGTGTTATGCCATCCAAGAAAGTTGTCAGAGAATCACCAAAGAGGACAATGGCCTCGATAATCACCAAAGACACTGAATACCATGTGATTATTAAATCAACTTTCTCCTTAATTTAATTATAATATAAAGTCTATAGTAATACTAGACCCATAGAGCCGTTGGGGTTCAATTTAATAATTTTATACATTAGTTCATCACGTGGAATGAATAAAAAAACCATATTATTTATATAATATTTTATATTTTTTCTAATTGCAAAAATCAATATTATAGTGATTATTATCTTTAAAAAATATTCAAAGTTAAGATAACAATTTTTAAAATTTAATTATTTGATAATATAGTTAGTTTGAACTTGAAATATTTTATAAAATATTTCAAAGAATTGAAATATTTAAATATGGTTGATTTAAATTGACGTGAATTTGACAAATTAAGAAACAAAAAGTATATGCAAGAAATAACCAATAAACTATTACTCTATCTGTCACATTTTAGTTGTCATAATTTCCATTTTAGAATCAAACTGCATAAACTTTAACTAACATTTTAAGATGTATTTATTAACTTTCGAAAAACAACGCTGCATTAGTGGCTTCAGTGAGCCGCCCTTGGCCACTTCCTTGAGCTCTTGAGTAATCTTGAGAACATTTAAATCTTATAAAAGACAGCTAAATAGTATTATGAATGTAGTTCTGTTTTCTGATCATCAAGGTTCAAGCGTATTTACATCAGAAAGGTTTTTGAAGTGAGAACATGTCAAAAGGGAATTAAAATGACAGCATGCAGCATGCACAGCCTTTGCCAAGGCTGCTTGCAAAAATCACCTTCCCATATGTACAATTTATGTATACAAAAGTCCTGCCAAAATAATACAAAAGTTGAATTTATTGATGATAAAGGTAACATTAAAAATGTACAGGATGCAGAACAAGGAAACGTAAATTCACACCAAAAGTCAATTCTAATCTATGTTGCTTCAGACTCTCCAAAAAAGTTGTCGCACCTACTTTAGGAGGGGTCCAATGCACACTTGGCAGAATTTTTGAAGAGTCCGAGCAACATAGAATTCTAGTATATGGTTATGACAATCATAAACAAGAAACCAAAAATGACAAGTTAATATGCGAAAAAAGAGACAACCTTGTCTTCGAGCAGAAGCACTACCCTTGTATAAACAAGTTTTTGAAGTAGAGGAAAAACTAATCAGATTGGTGTAGGTCTCTGCTGAACCTTCCTGGGCACAAGTACTACAAAAAAAAAACTGCTAATTCAGAAACCAATCACAGAAAATTCATTAGTTGTTAAATAAAAGGTGGAAAAAGATACCTTCATCCATACTGCAGAAACTTTCGGGGGGGAAAACGATATCGGGGTCAATTCCTTGCTGCAGAGGTAGGACACTAGCCACATTGGGTTTGCTGCAGAAACATCCAATTTCAGTTAATAAAAATGTTTAACAGTAGTACAAGCTAAATAATGTTAAGGTGAATTTTCTTTACTTCTTTGTTTTATAAATTATTACAAACAATAGTCAGCATCCAATATATTGTTGTGAAGGAAGGCCTGAAGATTTAATGCTTTGGGTTCATAAAGATTGATTTGATCACCTGGCCCACGAAGGAATAAATTTTCGGATGGGTAGATCTTCATCCTCATCCTCTTCATCATCAGAACACTGATAAGGTGAGATCTCGTATGATTTCTCTCGACTTCTCTTGGTACCACATTCACTGTCAGCCTGCAAATAAATAAAATACATGCCATTGTGAGGACTGAAAGCAACACTCTACCATGCACGTTTGATCAGAAAATGAAAAACAAGCCTTTCTATCTATAATTAATTATGTACAAAATTTGTCAGGCAAGTTGCATATGGACTGTTGCCTAGCAACTTTGAATTCTGAAGAAACTGGAAAAATAGGGCAGGCATAAGAGTTAGAGAATATGATAAAAAGGCTAGGAGAAGTTTGAGCAGTAGCAGCACAGTGCTTGTTATATCTCAAGCAGGTAAATTCTTTATATTTGGCACAATATTGAACTCACCAATTCTCCTAGAAGAAACAACTTAGCCCTTCTACTATAATATGACCTTGCCAATGGGATGCATCATCTTTTATCTTTCTTCTGTGCAGGTTTCGGAAGAAAATAGGAAATGGAAGAAGGGCAAGTGTGAGATTCCGAGAATGCAATAAAATGACTCAGGACTTTTTAGTAATATCAGCCCCCAGCACATTTGCATCACAAGCAGGTACGAACTTTGCTCTTGGCACAATAATATCAACCAATTTTGTAGCATATATTAAGGAACTGGCTTTGGACCAACAACACCTTGCTGAACACTATCTGATCGTGCTACTTACATCGACTACCTTCACTTTTCAAAGTAGAAAAACATATGTGAATTGCATATGCATCTCATACCTAACATTTTGGGAATGTCTATTAGATGAGCAGACTGTCCTCAAGAAATGAACTGGGACTGGCTTCTCTTCGGGATGTGTTTCTCTCCTTTTCTAACTATACTTTGCTAAGTTGCTTCTTGACCAAAGTTATGCCGGTTTTGAAGAAATAAAGATTAAAGTCAGATTCCACTACTGCAACTTATATTTGGCTCAGATAAATAGAGAAACCTGGACAAATTCTAGAATTTTGAGAATATATAATGGATGGTTTCATTTGGTAGTAGTAATACTGGTATTACGGGAGACATTTTTAAGAGTGGATTTATTGTTGATGTTTCTGCAGGAAATGTTATGCTAGGATGTACGACTGACGTTTTTAAGCACGGTGGATTTATTGCTGATGTTTCTGCAGGAAATGTTGTGCAAGGGTGTACGACGGACATTTAGGGAGTACTTATTGAAGGGATTGGAGCTCAAAGCAATAGAGAGAAAAGACGTCAACATAGAGCCCCTAGGATATGGAACTCAAATCTTCAACTAGCCTATGCAAACAGGACTACAAGCTTAGATGGCCTACTCCCTATGAAGCACCGTTTGACTTGGCACGGTGTTTAAGAAAAAAAGAAAGACTTATGCAACTTGTGGTCTAAAATCATCCGAGATATTTGTGTGGTTGAAAATCATTTCATTAACGGTTAAAGGGGAATATTAAAGTTGAATTGTTTCTAATTCTAGTAAGGAGACATTCTTTTTGGGACGGACTAAAAGGAAAAGGGTTAATAATTTATTGATGCTGTGGAAGAAGCTAGTATACATTGTGGACAATTAGAACCTATAATGAACTTAGATGTTGTTCGCCTATCAATTATGAGATTTTGAAGTGGATGCATCACCTTTTCATGATCAGTAGAGTTATCGGAAATGTGACAACTTCCTGGTGATGGCGTTGCTTGAAATGAATCATTTCTCGAAGTTTCAGTTGGCTTGGGTTCAGTCTCTTGCTTCTTGAAGGTCTTTCCAACTCTTTCTTTTTCTTTTTGGGACATATCCACATCAGTATTACATTTCTTTTTAGCCATCGTCTTTTCATCCTACAGAAAAAGGAATCAATAATTAGTACCAGCACGTAAAATAGAAGCAGAAAAGGGAGAATTCTTAGTAAGGAGATTGTTACATACATTAGTGGGAAGTCTTTTATCTTTTGCCGCTCTTTTAGCATGAATTTTATCGTCCTGCTGTCGCCGTGCTTCTTCTACTCGCTTTCTTTTCCTTTCCCGCTCATTTTTTTCTTCTTCTTCCCTCAGCCTTTTCCTTGCTATTGCATCAGCTTCTTTTTTCTTCTTTTCCTCTTCTTTCTTTTTCTTCTGAAATTCCAATTGTTTTGAATTTTCTTGCTCTAACCGTGCCCGCTCATTCTTCATTGCTTCCTTCCTCATCTTACGCTCATTCTCTTTTTTCTCTTCCAGGCGTTTTGCAGCTTCAGCAGCTTCCAGAGCCTTCACTTTTAGGTCTCTCTTTACTGTGGACAAACAGAAAAAGTAGTAATTACACCAGTAATTATCTAAAGGTATCCTTGATCATGCACAAGATTCATTTGCATAATCAGAATTAGCATTCAGGAGAAAAGCTGGGTGGGGAAAGTTTGTTTTACTGATCAGAACGCTTGGTGGGAATAACAAGTTGAACCTTCAAGATTGAATTTTCTTTTGCTTGCAGCAGATCATCACAAGGGAATCCAATTCAATGAAAGAAAACAACTATGCAAGGGAATCCAATTCAATGAAAGAAAACAACTATGCCTCAGCTGCAGGCAAGTTGGGACCGCTCGCGCTCAGGTATATGAACTTTCATGTCACTCCATTTAAACTTGTCTCAATTGAATATTATCTAAATAAAATGAAAGCACTAAATGTTCTCTTATTTTCTACTGGCTATCTGGCATATAAATTTCTAATAGGAATCAGCATCTCCTAGAAAACATTGTACTTAATGTAAGCATGCTAACATGACTAATACTTTATCCCAGCTATATGTTGTCACCTATATAGTCCTTTTTCTTCCATTGTATTTGCACTACGTCTGCATGGAACTCAGTGAAGTCTTTTTTTTAGTTTTTCAATCCTCATTTATGTTCCAGTAGAACGTGAACAGCATTAGACTTTACACTTGGTACAGATTGTTTTTATCTACTTCCTACTAACATGATAAATATAAAAAGCAATTTCTACAAGAAAAAAAGAAGAAGCTAGAGACCTAATCAGCACAACCCAACCAAAATAAGCAGCTGAACAGAGTGTGGAAATTCTGAGAGAACTAAAGAAAAACATGTTATTCAGTTAGCAGAATAATAGAGGAGCTATTATTGCATAATCAAAGGCAAATTACACATTGCTGTTGAATACTTTTGAAAGAGGTTCATTTAAAACTTCAAAATCTCAAAGCTCGGGTATAACATGTTCAAAGCATAGTAAAAGCATGATACTCTATAGAAGAACACTGGAGATGCTACCATGACAACCAAAGGCCAATTAGCTTAGACCACTGGGCTTTTTCAGGGGAAAAAAGTGCTAAGTTTCTACATCCAAAATCAAAGTCCAGGGTTCCGATTTATCGGTGCAAAACACCACCAAAATTAAATTGTGTAAATACTGAATTAACAGAAAACCTAATTTACTTGTATCAATATCCTACACTGCTAAGTTCAACCAAGATAGATACCATTTGATGCTAACAAACAGTCCTGCCACAAAAGAGCATCAAGATTGTTCCAGATCCTTTTATATCTTTTTACCTTTTATACAATGAAAATTGTTTCAAATTTTGCTGTAAAAGAAAAGAAGGAAATTTTACCTGTACATACAGCAGCTGCTTGTTTCTGTTGGACTAGTGGTATAAATGAAGTCATATTTGAGACAATGTTGTTACGACTTGACCCTTTTTCTGAAAGATTCTGTCTCTCTCTCTTAAAACTGGATTTAGCTGATAATTTTTGCCTACTAGACCTCCTAAGGGATTCCTTGCCTTGTTTAATTCCTTTTGCACCCATCAAAGAAGTCTGTTTTACCTTTGCTGCACTCATATTTCTGAAGCTACTTCCAAGCTTTCTCTTGGTTTTATTATGATGCCCACTGCAGCTAACATCTGTATTGACAGAATCCAAACTTCCCCTTGCATGAGACCTCTCAGCTGCAGAGACTGACGCAGGAGGATTCAGACATGAGTTAGTTATTGATGCAAGTGGTAGTCTTTTGATATGACTATTCACTACCAAGGAATCCAATTCATCACGGATTGTACCAGCCACATCTGCAGTCTCATTCTCCTCACTACTATTGGGATCCTCCTCAATTGGGAAACACATGAGCTCCGGGTTTAAGTTCAAACCCTTCTCTGAACTGCCAGAATGTGACGGGATCCTTTCCCAAAACTTTCCAACAGGAGACTGGTATTGATTTCCTGATCTCCCTCCAAATTGGCATCCGTAAGAAGGTTGATAATCAGAACAAGGTATCTCCAGTGTAGAATCTTTTACTTCACCCATGCAGCTATGACTTGCCCTAACCTGTTTGTTGACATCCTCCTCCGACAAGAAGGTGCTCAGATCCAGGTGCTCAAGAAGCCCATTAGGTAAAGATTGATATAGATTTTGAGCACGGTCAAACCCAAAAGAAGATGTGAAATGAGATAAGGGTGTATGTGCACTTGCTGATTTGCAGATCTGCTCCAGAATGCTAGCACGCTGAATTGTCGTCTCATAGTTGATCCCAAGCTGGGTAATATCTAATTCTCCATCTGCTTTTGAGGCATCAATAATGAAACCCTCAAGCACGGGCTTAGATTGATCTGCATCAAGGATATCCAAGTCTCTATTTTGTGGAGAAGAGCAAACAAAAGATTGGGAATATAGGTTTTCTTCTCCAATATGAGATTTCCTCCCCAAACAAGTCAGGTTTTCAGGATGATCCAATTCAACATTCTTTTCAAGGTGCAGTGAGTCTGGAATATCTTGTTCATCGGTGAATTTCTCAGCATTGGAAAGGAATTCATGCTCTTCTCCTGCTTCCAGTTCTTTTTCAGTTGGTTCTTGAAACAAACTTGAGACATGGGATACACGCAACAGTTTGTCATCAGAAGAGGAAGCAGACTCGGTGCTGTTATTTTGCTTTTCAAAACATATCGCATCCTGCAGATGAGTGACATGGCAGAAATTATATCCTAGATGAAGTTAACCAGCTTGAGTCATAAAGCTAAATGATGACAATATTGTTTTAAGCCAAGATGAGACTTCTTTTTTCCTTATCTCTTTCCAGCATATAGAAAGAGTGTCTTTTATTCATAATACAAGGTTTAATACAGTAAATAACTCTGGAAGTGGATCAGATTTAACAACTTTCCTCAAAAATATTAAATTAGAAGAAATTTGAGTTATCACACAACCTAAACGCATTAGTTCGCCAAATGGACTTCCATGACAAGCAGAATTTTCCAAAAGCAAACACACTAACAACAAGGATAGCTACTTTTCAGAGGATTTGCAATGGACAATCTTTGGCAATAGTTCCATTTTTAGTGTGAAATGAAAATTGCGAAAAAAAAAGAATTGGTTTCCCAGTTAAATAAATGGTAAAAGGGATCTGTGACAAGAACTTCGTACACCAAAACATTATCACATTAAATTATTGTGTACACCAAAGAAGTTTACTTGTGTACACAAAAATATCAGTGCATCATTTTGAATATGCAAATGAATAAATTAATGTTAAGTATGGTACCATTTCGTTTTGCAGCTTCTGCAAAGAACCAACTCCTTCAAAAGGACAACTTTTCTTCTCAGATACACCCATAGTAGAATTCTTGGTTCGGAAAGGAGTCTCTTGCACAACATTGTCTGTCTTTCCTTGACTTACGCTGAAGTTTAAGCTTACAGCATCCATCTGTGCCTGATAAAGCTTAGGCATTTGAGAGCTTGGACCAACTGAAAAGCAGTTAGTTTGGTTATCTTCAAGTCTTTTCCTCTTAACTTGTGGCCAAGAATCCAGCTTAGCAGATCTCAATCTTCCATCAAGCAATGAGGACTCCCTTGCATTTTCAATGTCACTTGACACCGAAAGATCGAGATTCACTTCATCATTGGATCCAGATTGTCGGGGACTCCACGAAAGCATGCCATTCTCTTTCTGATGGAAATGCCTATCTGTATTCCGCTTGCAGCATGCATCTCCATGACTATTTTCACCATCCAAGCGAGATAAATTTGGATCATTTGACATGCTAGGCTGTCTCTTTGTATCTGGGGAAATGGAAGTGCGATCTTCAAGTTCAAGCTCCTTCACCAAACAATCCTGGGAATCACCAGTCAAAGTTGAGATGTGACGTGTAGCAGCAGTTTTAGTGTTGACAGCATATGAGGTAGGCAGACATTGAGTATTCCTGTCACAACTTTTACCTCCCTGTCCAGCCATGGGGGAATAAGTTACAGTGTTAGATAAGCATGAAAGCAATGTGTAACTCTCTATTGGTAAGCAAAAGTTCAGTTATATGTCAGCAGAAGATTGTTCTGCTTGGATACTGCCAACATTGTGTAGGTTCTGAGTGTTTACTACTTATAACAAATATAGACTACATAAAAGAGTTCATACAAGGAATATATTGATTGAACTTAAAAAATAGAGGAGCATGTGCTTTTGCTTCTGAGAAAAAATGTTGTTGGCAAGAGAGCAGGTTTTAAACTCAAAGTGCTTCTTCACGTACCACTTCATTTAGCAGCTTTGACGAGGAACCACAAACTTCTTTCAAATGACAATTTTTCTTCTCAGATATACCAACACTAGAACTCTTGGTTCTGAAAGGTGTATGTTCCACAACATTGTCTGTATTTTCTTGACTTGTGTTGAAGTTTAAGCATACAGCATCCATGTGTACCTGATAAAGCTTTGACATTTGAGAGTTTGGACAAACAGAAAAGCAGTTAACTTGCTTATCTTCAACTTTTTTCCTCTTAACTTGTGGCCATGAATCCAGCTTAGCAGATCTGAATCTGTCATCAAACCAGGGCTCCCTCGTAGTCTCAAGTTTGCTTGATACGGAGAGATTGAGATTCTTCTCATCATTCTGTCCAGATTGTAGGGGACTATGCAAAAGCATGCCATTCTCTTTCTGATGGAAATCCCTGTCCATATCACACTTGACATTTACATCTCCATAACTGTTTTCACCATTAAAACAAGATAAATTTGGATCATTTGGCGTGCAAGACCGTCTCTTTGCATCTGGGGAAATGGAAATTGGATCTTCAATGTTAAAATTCTTCACCAAGCTATCCTGGGTATCTCCAGTCACCGCTTTAGTCAAACTTGAGATGTGAGGTGTAGCAGCAATTTTGGTGTTGGCAACATAAGATGCAGGTAAACATTGAGTAGTCCTTTCACAACCGTTACCTCCCTATCCAGCCATGGAGAAAAAAATTCAACCTTAAAAAAGCTTGAAAACAATGCTCAACTTTCTCTTGCTAATTAAATATTGAAATACATGTCAGCAGAGCATTGTTCTGCCTGAGTACCACACAAATTGTGTAAATTTTGTCTGTTTACTACTTAAAACAAATATAGACTACATCAATGATCCAAGAAATTCATATAAGGAATAGATTGATTGAACTTGCTAATAAAAGAGCAATTGGTAATTTTCCTTCTGAAAGGCCGTATTGCAAGAAAGTCAGGTCCTAAACTCAGACAGCTTCTTCATGTAGCAGCCAAAAGAGGGTGCATACACCCTATAATATAAAGAAATAGGTCAACCATCTGACCTTTGTAGGATACAAGGTGTGCCAGGGAATAGAAATAACAATTTCCTATGAGTCACTGGAAATCCCAAAACTCTGAATGCTGAAAAAATGATAGTGCCACTATTAATTTCAAAGATGAGTTGTATGACTTTGTGTATCAGCCAGTTACAGGATACATGGTAGGAGTGTAAGGTTTAATCACGCTATGACATAGATGCTCTTTGAAAATCTTAAGTATGTCATTTGCATTCAGCAAAACCACCAAGCTCATAATTAAACTTCGTTTCAAAGAAATGGCAAGGAAAAGACGAACTTATCAAAACTTTCTGGCACAGCAACCACCTAAAAGCTTTATTGATAGTAGATGATCTCTTCCAAATTATTACAAGAATGAATAAAGCTGCTTCATAAGTTATTTGAAGATTTTACCAGACACCTTGATTATAAAGAACAACAGATTATTTGAAGCTTTTCGGAAACTGCAGGCATCCAAATTCGGCAAAGTAAAACTATATTCCTACTGCAATACATAGAGTTCTATACTTGGGAGTACCTAAAACTTTATAAATGTCACTAGATTATATGTCAAGCAATTTCGCGGATCTTTAATGCCAAATCAAGAGATCAACGCAGTCATGCACCAAAAAACTGTTAATACACTCCAAGATATCCTAAAAAGGGATAGTGAAGTGTAAAATGAAGGCGTAACAGATATTAGGAACATATTAATTTGCCATGCAGCTTTATAGTGAAGCCAAAAAAGAATGCATGTAAGAGAAACATATGTGTGTAACATACCACTTCAACGTTCTCTACCATTGAATTATATGGTTCCTTCAGATTATGGTCAATGTTAGCATTTGCATCATGACAACCAATATCATTTGACAGTGTCTCATCATCATGCAGATAAGAAGATTGCCGTGAACATTGTCTGCCCCTTGACTCATATTTAGTATTCCTTGATGCATGATGTTCATTCATATCTGAGGCACACCCATACATTACGGTACCAGCAGGCTCTCTGATTTTCATAGAAAATGAACTCCCTGGAACTTCATTACACTTACTTGAAATTTCTCGCTCAAGTGTTGACTGTTCCCCAGAAATTCTGTTATCTACAGGACTACCAGATATCTTCTTTTCTGAGGTTGGTTCTGGTAAGGTATTGGAAACTACATCTGTTGATTTCGACCTCTTCTCCTCAAAGTTAGGAGTAAAGGTCATCTTCAGGTTACTCTCTTCTGTGTCATCAAAGTCAAGTTGCTTTGGTTTCATTGGCATAAAACAATCACGTGGCGGATTGGCAACCAGATGTTCCACTCCCACTTTTGGTTTAGAATTGCCAGTTCTGGACACACAAGTGGGAGATTCTTCTATCACAGATTCAATGTCACCTTGCTTATTGTGAGTGTCATTGTTATCAGAGGATGGAATGACCGATTTACTGCCAGTTGGACAATGAGTGTCATGATTTCCATGCGAAGACTTCTCTGAATCAGCAGACATGGAACCCGCACCTCCAGAACCAGCAGCAGTGGAAGTATCAACAGGCTCTGCTATGACTTCATTGTTCATGTTACTCTGTGTCTTTGGACTCTTATGAACCAATATAAGAGAAGGTTTAACTGATTTCGAAGAATCAAGATTGTTAAATAACACTTCCGATGATCCACCAATTGCTGGGGCAAAAACATCAGTGCTAGCCCTATCTGAGTATGTTGATATAGAGGCATGTGAATCATCAACAAGAAAAGGCAATTTTGGAGCCATACTCCTGGATCTTGTGATTCTACCACAATAATTACCATTCTTCTTCTTCGTTTCTTGGTGGCTTTTGACTATTGGTTTGTGAATGTTAGATGCATTAGCCACTTTCAATGACCTACTTGACACACAACCTGCAGAGCATGCTTGGGTATGATCATCTTTCTGAACTACATCAGCAGAAACATCCACTTTAAGGGAATCATTTATGCAGTTAAGTTGTTTGCAACCACTTCTGGACTTTGTGGCTCTATTTACTTGAATCCCCTCATGTTGGTGTACTTCTACAAATTCCGTTAACTTGCTGTCAGCACCAACAGGAAAAGATTCTGACAGGTAGTCTGGCTTGTCAAAAATGTTAATTAATTGAGAAGCAGACAAACTGGTACCTGTGGCAGCAAAATTGCAACTATGTTTGTGTGTTGGATTGCTTTTCTGAGCTGTAGCAGAAGAGTTATCTAATTCTGTTGCATGACTTTTCTCAGCAACATCCGGCAAGCTATCTACTTTCACATAATGATTCACACACTCAAGACACTCGGTAAATGCTTTATGCTTCGAATTTTCACCAGTATGTAAATTGATCTCTCTTTCTTCTTCCTGATTTCTTTTAGCTGATTCCCCAAATCCACCACAACTAGTACTAACTACACAAGGTTCAGACCATTTTTGTGACTCATTATTGTGATCAACTTGTTCAGAAGTAGAAAGGCTAATCCCTATAGGAACAATATCACATTTTTTCTGCCGACTGGAGCAGTCCTTTGCTTCTGTTTGTGCACTATTTCGAAGCTGAAGAGCCTTTTGTCTAGACTTAGACCTCTGAATTCTAGCTAACGACAAGTCTAAATCATTAAAATTGTTCAGGACTATTTCATCTGTCTGATCTAAGGGAGAGTTAACACTTACATCAGGCTCAGGAACAGTATTCAGAGCACATTCCTGGTTATTATCAGGATCTACAGCTGTATTAGTAGACCCATCTTCAGGGTGAAGGCCTTTGTTGGAAACATGAACCTCCAAGAACGTCCCCCGAGACATATCTTCATAATCAACTCTGACAATTGGCCTCTTGATCAATGAGCAACGAGCACTAGCTTGGTGCACAGTAGGTGGCCGTGGGATATCAACAGAAATCAGCTGTTCTTTCTTCAGCTCTGGCAAAAAAGAGAGAGAAATAGAAATGACATCATTGAAGCATTCCTTCAACAAACCAGAACATGAAATTGTAGAAGTGTAGAAAGTGGCAATTGAAACTTCAAACTTATATTTGTCGAGGAAAGGAGACACGTTTTCGATGAAGTTGTATTTGAAACCAATAGATGACAAAGAGTATAAAAACGAGCATCTTTTCCCCGTACCAGACAACAAAAAAAGAGAATGAAGAAACATGAAAATTCTTATCTCTCTGCTGTTTGAACTTCAAAATCTCGATTTTTGACAGATAAATGAGAATCTAGATGGATATAAACAAGCATGTTTTCCTACAAGCAAGGGTGTAGCCCACTGGTCAATGAAATCTCAGATTCAAATTTCAGCACACACAAAAGCTCTAGTATTTGTTGTTGGTAGGAGGTGCAGGTATCTAGTGGAATTAGACGAGGTGCACAAAAGCTGGCCCAGACATCAAAATTATAAAAAAAAGAAAAAAAATCCCTCATAAGTCACATTCAGTGGGTGCTGAGTACCACTGCACACAGTAAGCAGATTTTTAAGAAATATTTAACTAGTTATTTGACCTGCATCCTATAATTGCGTTCGCCTAACATAAGTTCCGAACCCTAGAACATTTAGACCAGTTGAAATTGACAATAATAACAAGCAAAAGCTTGAAACTAAGAATTACCTTTGGGATTCGACAACTGCTGAGAATTGAAGAGCCATGAAGGAGGATTAATCCCTTGGATTTTACATTTAGTAGCGAGGTGTTGACTATACCGGTCGGTATGTTGCTTGACTAGTTCGATGATCTTATGCTTTCTCTCGAAGATTTCCACGAACAGATCCTCCACCGTCGACATTGTTCATACAAAACGATACCGTATCACCGTCGTATCTACGCCGTCCGGTGACTCTGCATCTGCACGGGGAGGAAGGTGGGAGGGGGAGTGTAGGGGATAGAGAGGGTGAACGTTGAGATCAACTTGAGCGGGGATTTAGGCATTTTCAAATTTTATTGACCCTGAACGACGTCGTTTGCCCTAAGATACCATAGTAATTGTTTTTCCTTGAGGCCCAGGTGAAGGTTATTTGGAATCAAATTGAATAAGGAATTTATAGATCACACTTAATAAATTGTGATTGAGTCACTATCGAGCTTCTTCGAATTTCTAATAATTCAAAATAATTATTTAAAATAAAATAAAATAATTTTTAAAAGTTCCTTGGATCTTTTCTAATAATCCGTTGATTTTAAAATATTATATATAATACGTATTTATTTTTTATTTTATAAAGATTACTCCGGAGATTATTTTTTTGATTAATCTATAAATTATTTTTTCAAGGTGAATTTATTTGATATTTAATTTAGTTATTTTGTTTCATTTGATTTAGAGAAGCTCTTTAATTAATTTTTATTAATTCGTCTCGTGACCTTTAATCAACTAATTCGATTCGAATTTTTTGAATTAAGCGAATTTCCGGTCATATTCCCAAATTTTCAAACCCAATTTATTCAATTTTGGGTTAATTTCAGCTCAAGACCCGGTCAAACCTGTCCAACCTCAACCCAACCCAAACCCAACCCAAAACCAACCTCAACCCAAACCCGTAACCCAACCTGTGACTTCCCCAAACCCGTGCCTAACTTAACCCATACCCGACCCGTTTCCTTACTTCAGCAACATATAAACATCTACATATACATACATACATACCCACGGCCGTACCCACCTCGGTCAACCTCGACCCTCTCCCTCGTCAACCCGACAACCCGTCTCTCTCGCTCCCTCACCTCTCTCCCACACGCAGACCCGTGCCCATCCCCCTCAACCCGCTCCCTCAATCTCCCTCAAAAATGGAAACAGCCAGCGACCAAAAGACCCCAAATCTATTCATCATAATTGACAGTCACGAATAAAAAGAAATTGACCAATTTATCCTTTTTATTTTATTTTAAAGTCATTTGTAGCAGGCACCGGTTAAGTCACTGATCGTCCCTTCTCCACGGCTCAACTGCTGACCGGCGACCGGCGGAACAACTAGAAAGTTCCCAGCCTATTTTATACGCAAGCCATATTCGTTGTGGTTACATATAAGGCCTTTCACTGATAAATTACTTTCTCAGTACTCCTCAGAAGCCGTCGCCGTGGAAAATACTCTTCATCCGCAACATGTCTAGTAAGTAGTCAGTTTGATGTTTCCAATTTTGAGATCTTTTTTGGTTAAAAAGTGAGCAAGTTAAGAAATTATATTGGAAAATGGAATCAAGAGTGGTGATATTTATGTAAAAAGATTGTTCCTTTACCATTAACGAGAATGTTAAAGGGCAGTGGTTTAATTTAAGCCAGCGATATTCATAAAATAGTACTAGCTTATATTAAAAATTAATTTTAGTATTCGTGGTTAAGAAAAGGTTGATTTCAGTATAAAGTGTGTTTCTATTAGCTGATTAGCAAAAGAAAAAAGCTTGAATGGAGACTGAATGGGACAATGGTGGAATAGAATCCAAAATGAATTCATTCACCATTCACCAACTTGAGTAAAGATCTCCTTTTTCTTTCAAAGTGTGTGCTTTCACAAGGGAAGTTTTATGAGGTATGAGGTGGAGCGTTGGCCAGTCAAGAACTTTCATGTTCAAAAGATGAAAGTTGCAGAATAAGGATGTTGGGTCGGATGTGTGGGCATACTAGGAGATATAGAATTATCAATGGGGATATCTTGGACGAGGTAGGACTGGTTTCGTTGGAGGAAAAGATTTGGGATGCGAGATTGAGATGGTTTAGACATGTGAAAAGGAGATCCACAGATGCTCCAATGTGGAGGTATGAGAGGTTGGCTATGGATGGTTTTAGGAGTAAGTCGAAAAAGTATTTTGGATAGGTGATTGGACAAGACATGACCGTAGAGATAGTATGTTATGGAAGGCACATATTAAGTTTGTTTGTTGTAGTGCTTTATCTTGCTATCCTCTCATACTGGTAGCCATAGTATTGTTTTTGTAGTTTCCTGTCCTTTGATTTCTGTTATTATCGGTTGTTTTTTGTACTTTGGTTATCGTAGTATTTTGCTTCATTATGCTTTAACTTCTGTTACTTTTTTTCCGGAGTACTTTGAATATTTTTTTCTGTGAGACAAGGGTCTATCAAAAAGAACCTCTCTACCTCTAAGGTAGGGGAGGTTTGTGTACATCCTACCCCTCCCAGTCCCCACTTTGTGGGACTACACTAGGTATGTTTGTTATCAATGCTGTAAAGTACGTGCTATAACTGGCAGATGTGAGCCAACAGTTGTTGGTTGTTGATTCTGCTCTAAACCGAACCAACAAGTTGTTTTCTTGCTAACCATTCTGCTTAAATTCATAGGTAAGACCGAAATTGCTTTACCACTGGATAAGTTGTCCTTGGATTTAATAAAACAAGTGGAGGGGCCACCAAATCCTGAAAGGAGGTAACTTTAGTATGTGATCTTGGACCAACCTTTCTACATTAGTTTTAGTGTCTGATTTTATGTCTAGTAGATGGTCACTTCAAAGTTCCAATGTTATCTCACTTGTTTTATGATGCCCATTTGCCTTTCGTTCTTCCGTTAGAGCTGCCAATTCACAATTGTCATGAATTATGCTTGTTTTTGATAGGGTCTGATATTAAGCTTCCGAAATGCTAGTTTTCACTCTTTTTCCCCCCAGAAATGTTCTGTTATTCATGTTAGGAAGGAGCATAGTCGATCACCATAGTGGACTAGCTTATTACAAGGAAGCAAAGTTTAGTAGTGCTCGAATCTACTTTCCAATGTGGAAACTCTCACAACTGAAGTAGTGTTGTAACACTTTCATGGTGTCTTAAAAGGCACGCATAGAAAAGTGAATATAGCTAGACCTGAATATACATATTTGCCTACATACTTAGTTTTATTATGTATTTCATTTTATTATTTATTCTTTACCTTTCTTCCTCTGATTCGAACCCTGCTGTAGGAACTTGCTAAAACTCTCTCTCTTCTTGCTAGGAAAAGGACATACGTAGTTCTTGTATCAACAGGAAGTTTCAATCCTCCAACTTACATGCACTTGCGCTGTTTTGGTATGTACTATCCAACCTCTACTATGTTTCCCCCGCTGAATCTCCCTTGGGGGCGTGAGGGAGGAGGGATGGAGGGTTTGGGGACTGAAGGAGGTGTATGTGCATGTGTAGAAAAGAAAAGAATCTTCTATATTTTTTCTTCTATTCAGATGAAAGTAACAAGCCATGTACAGTCTTAAGTCCACCGGTACATGAGCTGCTCAGAATTAATATGATGTTAGAATATGAAGTTCATTTGATATGTTTATTGGGTTTTGCTAAACTTTTGGCGATATTGATTCAGAGTTGGCAAGAGATGCATTGACTTCAGAAGGATTTTGTGTGATTGGAGGTTACATGTCACCAGTAAATGATGCATATAAGAAGAAGGTATCTAGCATATCTCCAGCAGTGAAACTGCTCAAAGTGTGTAACTGGAAAGGGGAAAAGAATAATTGTACAACTAGCTTTGCTATATTATCACTTGCTTCTGATCCATCACATGTTGTTATATGAATCTTAGCCTATATTGTTTCTGGTCTGAGACCTGAAATTGCTTTCTATTAGCACATCCTGTTCTCAGTCATGAGGTGTAGTTTCTTGCTTTTCTTACATTTTTGCAGCTCAAATATATTATATGAAAATGAACATGCTTTATATGTTGTGTCAATGTTACTGACACACAAAAGATCTTAGCAATTTTTTTGCTCCTTATTTTTGCAGAATCTTTTATCTGCTGAGCATCGTATTGCAATGTGCCAGTTAGCCTGTAAAAGCTCAGAATTTGTTATGACGGATCCCTGGGAGGTCTCTCTCTCTTTCTATCTATCTCCCTTTCTATCTCCTCCTCTTCCTCCCCACCCGAAAAAGAATCCCCAAATAATAAGGTCCTTCTTGGTAAAATTGCATCACCTAGACTTATATTTGATGTCTTTACATTTTACACCAATGACAGTCTGGAATAAACTACCTTACCTTAATCCTGTCAATGATTTTTCTCGAATTTTTTGTGCAGGCAATTCAGGATAGCTATCAACGAACATTGACAGTTCTCTCCAGAGTAAAAACTGCTATCAGTGGTGGAAGTTTGACATCCACCGGTAAGATCCATAGCTTGCTTAACTAAGTTATGTTGGAATAGCTTGATAGGAATTCAGTTTGATGGTCAATTATTACACAAGAAACTTGCAATCTTCCCAAACCGACTTTTTCTTTTTGATAAATATTCTTTCATATGGCTTTAGTGAAAGAAAATTTCATTCACCCCCTTCCAACCTCCATCCTCTCAGCCCCCACCCCCCACCCCTTTTTCACAGGAGCCATATAGGTGAAGTGCAAACTTGCAGAAATTCTTAGCATTCGCTTTGTACACCTCCATCTTATCCAGTATGTAACACATTAGTAAAGCTTTACATAGAAGTTGCTTCAGTTGCGTCTCTTATCTGCAGTATCTTCATTGCCCGCGAACTGGTGGGTTCATCCCAAGTTCTTGCTCACAATTTTTTCCCCTTGGATGGTGTTGGTAGTTGGTTTAAGCGAGGGAACAAAGACTGATGTAGCAGCAGGTTAACTGACAATAATGTTAAAAACCTCAGGGTAGTTGCATGCTTAGTATATATATTTTGACTTCTACCAACTTATAGTAAAACGAAAAGTAAGAAGAAACTATTTCCCCACAAATATAAGAAAATGATTAATGAAAGTGAACCAAACTGGAAACGAAGAAAGCATTTCAGGTATTGAATCCTAGCTTCATTATTGTCTAAGGCTCTTAGCAATTAGTTAATAGATCACTGTGCAGTTCATGTGGAGGCAGCTTTGTTGTGTACTGCTGCATGCTTTCTCAGCTTCGAACTGACTGTCATATTCTCTGTTCGATTCTTCCACTTTAATGTTCAGTTTGTAGAATTGAATATTTTCACTGTCCCACTTTTTGTGTATCAATGTGCATGTTAGTTACTATGTACCTGATAAACTACTCATTATTCAGTCGCTATGCAACCCTAGGAAACTGTGCAAAAGTGAACATGCATTATATCCAAGTGAAATTGTCTTAATGCCATTATAGATTACAAACTTCCATGCAAGTTCTGAACAGTGGTTATTGTTCTCTCAGATAACCTCATGGTCATGCTAGTATGTGGTTCTGATCTGCTAGAATCTTTCAGCACACCTGGTGTTTGGATACCTGAGCAGGTAAAGTGACATACCTCCTTCACTTCGGACTGAAGTTATGCGATATTGTTCATCTGTTGATTTTCTAGGTCAGGGCCATATGTAGAGACTTCGGCTTGGTTTGTGTCCGAAGAGGTGGCCAGGATGTTGAAAAAATCATCACCAGTGATGAAATTTTGAATGAATATAAGGTAACTTCATTAGGAATTCCATATCTTATAGCCCTTATCGTTTCATAGGATTGGCTGTTGTACGGCGTCATTAGTAATAGTATAACATTATCGAAATGTTAGCATGCCAAAATTCATAGAGCTTCTCGCTTCCCTTCCAGACATGTAATATACAGTGTACACGTAAATTTGCAGAAAAATATCCGCGTCGTGGATGAAGTAGTGCCAAATGGAATCAGTTCAACAGGACTAAGGTAAAAAAAATTATCTGACTAGCTAGGATGATGTGAAATGAATCTTGGATTAAATGTTGGACAAGCTAACTTTTCATTTTCATGTCAGGGACTGCATCTCAAAAGGGTTGTCTGTGAAGTACTTGACAGCTGATGAAGTTATTGATTATATCAAACAACACAATCTTTACAGAGGGCAATAATCCAACAACTGAAATCCTTGCACTGAAGAAAAGTGACATTTTAACAATGAAGAGAGAATAGGTGGAAGAGGAAGTGTGAGACGCGTGAAACACTAACTTTTTGAGAAGTGAATTTCCTTAGAAACAAGGTGAACAAATTATATAAATTTGAGATATGATTAATATATACAATATTTAATCTTTTTCTTTCCCCTCTTTGTTTTTTTTAATTATGTAAAATTATCAATTTTGTGCTTGTGATTTATAGAAAGGATGAGTTGAAAATTACTTTATCGTAAGGAGGGGACTTTCAGAGCTCGAATCTTTGCTTGCTTCCCTTAGTTTGATAGAATAGACACTTTATAGGATAGTCTACATACCCTCGAACTCTTTTTTTCCTCTATATTTACGTGCATGTTTTGTGCTAACAAAGCACCTTCAATGAGATAAATTGGCTTTTTGAATATTGTAGTTTCAATACTTTAATTTATATAATCCACTATAAAATATATTTTTTTACCAAGAAGATTTTTTTTAATTTTATATTAAGAATTTTGTAATTTGTCTTTTACCCTTTTTTATGATAACCAGGTAAATATTATAATATTAGTGCTTCTAATTTAACTTTTTATCTAAGAGACGGTTACTGAAATAAGGATCGAAAGAAACTGAAACAAGACTTTTCAAGCCATTCAAAATCCCAAGAAAAAAGAATAAAATAATTTTCAGACAAAAAACAAAAATGCTAAAATGTAACTGGAAAAAATAAGAAACTAGTGAGATTAAAAGAAATACTAACCCTTTTTTATGATAATCAAGTAAATATCAGAATATTAGTGCTTCTAATTTAACTTTTTATTTAAGAGACGATTTCTTAAGTAAAGAACGAAGAAAGAAACTGAAACAAGACTTTTCAAGCCATTTAGAATCCCCCCAAAAAAAAGAACAAAATAGTTTTCAGACAAAAAATAAAAATGCTAAAACGTACTTGGAAAAAATAAGACACTAGTAAAATTAAAAGAAATACTAACAGTTTGTTTTCTACCTTTTTTTTATGATAATCAAGTAAATATCAGAATATTAGTGCTTCTAATTTAACTTTCATCTAAGAGACGATTTCTGAAGTAAAGAACGAAGAAAGAAAGAAATCGAAACAAGACTTTTCAAGCCATTTAGAATCCCAAGAAAAAATGAACAAAATAGTTTTCAGACAAAAAAATAAAAATGCAAATACGTAACCGGAAAAAATAAGAAATTAGTGAAATTAAAAGAAATATAACAACTTATTTTCTACCTTTTTTTATGATAATCAAGTAAATATCAGAATATTAGTACTTCTAATCTAACTTTTCATCTAAGAGACGATTTCTGAAGTAGAGAACGAAGAAAGAAAGAAACTGAAACAAGACTTTTCATGCTATTCAGAGTCCCAAGAAAAAAAGAACAAAATAGTTTTCAGATAAAAAATAAAAATGCTAAAACGTAACTGGAAAAAATAAGAAACTAGTGAAATTAAAAGAAATATAACAATTTGTTTTCTACCTTTTTTTATGATAATCAAGTAAATATCAGAATATTAGTGCTTCTACTCTAACTTTTTATCTAAGAGACGATTTATGAAGTAAAGAACGAAGAAAGAAGGAAATTGAAACAAGACTTTTCAAGCCATTCAAAATTCCAAAGAAAAAAAGAAAGAAAATAGTTTTCAGACAAAAAACACAGACGCTAAAACGTAACTGCAGGAACCAAGAAACTTATACAAATTTTCACTAAGCTACTCCTCTTTGGACTTATCTTGTTCATAAGTAGCAAAACGCAGCACAGCTTTTGCTCCTTTAGACATTGCATGTTTAGCTAATTCTCCAGGCAACACCATTTTCACAGCATTATGAATCTCCATAGACGTTAACGTCGATCGTCTCACGTACTTTGACAATGTTAATGATGTCTCCACAATCTTCTCAAACATGTCTTCCATGAAATTGTTCAATATACTCATTGCTTTTGATGAGATTTCCATATCTGGATTCACTTCTTTCATAACCTTATATATATACCTTTCATATCCCACTACTTTGCATTTCATCTTCTTAGTACTCTTTTTCTTGCCTTAGTCAATAAAAAAAATTATTAGAAATTTGATTTTTGTTTATTCATGATCTAGTCTGATCGATCTAGCTAGATAAGAACATAAATAGAAAAAAAATTAAGTGGTTTAAGCTTTAAAGAAGAGAAGAAGGAAAAGAACAATGAAAATCATAGTTATTTTTTGTTTGTATTTACTCATGATCTAGTTTGGATCGATTTAGCTAATCAATCACACACGAGAGGTTTGTAAAGTGGTTTATTTAACCCTAGCTCAAAGAAGAAAAACAATAATGAAAATCATTGTTTTTTTTTTAAATTTACTCATGATCTAGTCTGATCGATCTAGCTAGATTACACATGATACATTTAGTTATATTTTTTATAAAAACATAAATAGAAAAAATTAAGTGGTTTAAGCCTTAAAGAAGAGAAGAAGGAAAATAACAATGAAAATCGTAGTTATTTTTTATTTATATTTACTCATGATCTAGTTTAGATCGATTTAGTTAATTAATCACACATGAGAGGTTCGATTTCTTAGAACACAAATTTATGATAGAAAAAAGTAAAGTGGTTTAACCCTAGCTCAAAGAAGAAAAGAAGAAAAACAACAATGAAAATTATTTTTATTTTTTTTATTTACTCATGATCTAATTTGATCGATCTAGCTAGATTACAAACGTACGTTTAGCTTAGTTATATTTCTTATAAGAACATGAGTAGAAAAAAATTAAGTGGTTTAAGCCTTAAAGAAGAGAAGAAGGAAAATAACAATGAAAATTGTAGTTATTTTTATTTCTATTTACTCATGATCTAGTTTGGATCGATTTAGCTAACTAATCACATATGAAAGGTTCGACTTCTTAAAACATAAATCCATTGAAAGAAAAAAATAAAATGGTTCAACCCTAGCTCAAAGAAGAAAAATAACAATGAAAATCATTATATATATTTTTTATTTACTCATGATCCAGTCTGATCGATCAAATCACACATGAGACATTCAATTTCTTAGAACGTAAATTCGAGATAGAAAAAAAAAGTGAAAAAATTACCTGAATTCGAAGCTTGATTATTCATGATGTTTCTTCCAGACATTTTTTTAAGCTTAAAAAAATTACTTTTTGTAAGACAATTTTGCATGCATTTCCTTTTACCACGTGGACAAAAAACTTTTTTTTTGTTTCTTAATTTGTAACGGCCAACATTTATTTATTTATTAATTTAGTGTACGTGTTTTGCACATGTTGTGTTAATATATAAATAATATTTATCATTAAAATAAATATAATATTCATATAAATAAAATTAAATAAATATTATCAATTTAATGCAATAGTTTAATCTATTATTAACGGACAAAGATGAGAAAATCAATTAATAGCTTATAATATAGATATATGTTAATAGTTTATTAATACACAAAGTAATAATTTGAAGAGTTGAATAATTAATTGATTAAAATTTAACTTTAAAAAAGACTCCTAAATATAAAAGGAATAGTTTAATGTTTGAACGTAATTTTAATTACTCTTTTTCTTTTTAAACTTTCTATATTACATACTTTTATTAACAAAATATTTGATAATCAAAATTTTAGTTAATTTCAAAGTCTTGAATATTAGAAAAATATTAATATTTTTCTTTTTTCCTTTATAGCATAGATAATTATTTATATAGAATAGCCTTAAATCAAGAGTCTGCGTACATTCTATCCTCCCCAGACTCCACTTGTGGGATTCCATTGGGTATGTTGTTGTTGTAGTCCTAAATCAAGAGTGAAGTCTAAATATAAAGAAATCCTAATTAAAAAGTAAATCTTGAAACTAAATAAACAAAAGATAACGTAATGAATTAAGAAAAATAGCGAAAAGATGATTTTTTTCTAAAACAGAATATTCTAATGAAGGGCAAAAAGTTTAAACAACATTTCTAAGGGCCTTCACATTTTTAATATAGTATAGATTAATAGTGACACCTATGCAATAAAAATGTTTGTCACACCCCGAGTCTATACCCTGGACGTGGCCGCCGACACTCGAAAAACATTACTAGTCCCCAAGCGAACCCTTGGCCTAGCTGACTTACTCAACTGAAAACTTTAACATGCACAGAAGCTTTACAAGATGAACCTTTTAAAATATTTAATAAAACTTAAAGAATCTCGATCATGTTGTATACAAAGTCTGAAAATATCTCTTTATAGAAATAGTAATAATGCTTAAAATATCTGAATGAAAAGACTAGACTGACTCCCTAACTCTGTCCATGAAGTCTCTACTATACTGAAGATAGGTGCCGCAACAAGACCCACGGCTACCTGACTGTAAAATAAGATACATAAACTAGACTAACTAGAGTACTCTTCTGAAAGCGAAGAGGTCTTACCAACTACTTCTGAAAGTTGTCTTACTAAATGTCTGCTAACATGTGGATACCTGGAGCTGCATCATAAAATGATGCAGCGTCAAAAGGCGTCCGTACGTGGAATGTACAACATGTAAAATGGTCAAAATAGGAAAATTCAAGATTCACATAGGCTTAAAATTCAAGATTCACATAGGCTTAATGCAGAAAATAACTCAATAACATAAGTGATGCCAAATAATTAAAATATATGATTTAATGCATAAATAAATACAGCTCAGTCTATATCTGAAAATAATATATACTTTAGCTTGGGGAGTTTCTCTAACCGACAACCATCACTATAAGTCTTGTGATGATACAACGTCTTGTCCACGTTGCCAGAGCCATCTCATACCTTGCCAGGATAAGGGACGAAGTGCTGGAGATCCACATAAACTGGGCCATCTCGGTGGCATATGAGGAGTTGTACATCTGGTACAATCTTATCCTACGCTGGCTACGTAGTTTATGGGGTTGGAGTTATTTGAACTCGTACCCATATCAGTGCTCAATACTACTCCTAAAACATGCATTGTGCTCAATAACTATAGAAATGTTCCACTTTAAGGGAAAACTGAAAATCTGCTACTTGGAGCTTTGACTCAACATATTTTCTTTAAACTGATTTTTTTTTCTCAAAACTGATAATGCTTTCTCATAACTAATAATGTTCTCTAAAAAAAGAAAGTAGCCATACTCTTTACTGATAAAATAATGCATAAAACTTGTGTCATTTCTTCAACTCAGTCTCAAGATAAACCTTTAAAACATATTCTCAATCTCAAATCCATTTTACTCAAATTATGCTCAAACTCTATGTAAATACTATAAGAAAATAGGCATTCTTCAATTCAAGCAAGGCATGACCATAATGATTTCAAAACTTCTTTAGAGTTCTTGTAATTGTAGTAATACTCAAGAATTTAAAGAGATGTACTTGATAATAAAGTTCTTAGCATAATAATAATAAAATAACAAGAATTTCATGATAAGGTTCTACAATTTCTCTATACAATCATAGGAATATAATTGACTTGATTAGAATTCTTGATAAGAAATATAGATTAGGCACGAAAATAGAATTTTAGATGGTTTTACATACCTGAGCATAAATTTTTTTGAAAATTTGGATAGACTTTCTCAAGCCCTACCCTGTCCCCTTTTCTTCCTAATCGCTATTCTCTAAAAGAATTATGTGAAAGTGAAAAGAATGATGTAAGTTATTGATTTTAGGGCGAAAACGACCTCAAAATGATGGGGTTTTGGTCTATTATGGGTGGGAAAAAGACTAGAATGCCCTTACTTTTTAAAATTAAATGTCAAGTTCAGTGGTGGAGCAAGTCTGTGATGCGGACTTGTTGCACATCAGTTCATTTTTTGACGAAAACTTAAAACGCGTTCAGAAGCTGTTTTTCTATAAAATAACACATAAATCGCATTTGTCAAATGAGTTTTATGTGTAATTTATGTAAATCGCACTTGTTCAGTGCGTTTTATGAACAAAACTCAAAAATGAACTATCGTGGGGAAGGTCCGCGATGTGGACCGGTCGCGTACCCTTCTGGTTTTGCAATTTTGCTCCAAAAAATTATCTTTTGATCTGGCTTAAAATTCAATCGAGATCACTTTTCCACACAATTTTTCGCCTTGATCGATATTCCGACATCAGATTTGCCAAAAAAAATTAAAAAAATACATTATACGAGCGTTCTCTTATCTAGGGGTACTTCGATAATTTCCAAGGTGTAATAATGTCCTTCCATAAATTCATAATGAGATTCCACCAGAATTTCCTCCTAACTTTTTACAAATGCAAATGAAAACTTGTTACATGTGTTCTATATCTGTTTTAACATTTTGATTGATTTTTATTTGTGTTGAATAAATTTTTTTAAAGGATGATACTTTCCATCAAGAACTTTTTTTACTCGTAGAGATCAAATTCAAGATCTCTGATTAGATACAAGAATTTTATTAACATAAAGAATAGTCAGTTGGACATTCTTCATCACTAAAAAATTATATTGTGCATGTAAAAAGTTTACCAAACTTTGTTTGGTACGAAGGAAAATATTTTTCATAAATATGTTTCTAGGAAAGTAAGTGAATTTTTACTTATTTTCTTATATTCTATAGCCTGTACAAGCAAAAAATATTGTTCTTGAAGCATTTAATGTTGAGGTGTACGGTGGAAACAGGAAGGATATAATCAATGTGGAATAAATTTTCCCCCTAATTCTCCTCGAAAAGTCTTCTCCTCGTTTTTTAGAAACTTGTTTATTCTAAAAAAAGTATTTTCAAAATTATGAAACATCAAAAATGAGAAAATTAAAATATTTTATAAAAAATATTTCGTTTATATCGAAATATCTGCTACAAAATCTTATCTATTCCACCATAACTTCTGGTATAAATCACAATGCATACACCTTATAAGGTTCTTGATTTAACTCCACGGGAATTACTGGAAAAACAAGTGAGTTAGCTTTCTTTGTTTTGATTTTTTAACTATCTTAGAGAAATATCAATAATAATATATTCGAGTGTTGATGTTAGCGTTGACTTTATATGATATATCAATAGGGTATCAATATATCGACAAGGTATCACGGAGGTTTAAGTTCAATCTTATATGATACCGTTATGGTATCAATATACTGACAGAGTATCACAAAGAATATATTTTCTACTAATTTAGAATTTAATAAATAAGTTTGCGACTTTAATAATTTTCTTATTTATTAAAAAAAGAGCCCAAAATTATATGATGTCGGTAGAGTATCAATATACCGATGAAGTATCACAGAGAATTATGTTCAATTCTATATGATACCAATATGGTATCAATATACCGACGGAATATCATAAGAATATATTTTCTACTAATTTAGAATTTAATAAATAAGTTTGTGACTTTAATAATTTTCTATTGATTGTTCTATTTCTTTTAAAAAAGAAAAGCCAAAAACGGTATGATAGCGATAGGGTATCAATATATCGATGGAATATCACAAAGAATTAAGCTTCAGTCCTATACGATACCGATATGGTGTCAATATACCGATGAAATATCACAACGAATATATTTTCTACGTACTAATTTAGAGTTTAATAATAAAAAATTAATTATTTCTTATTTATTTCTTTAAAATAAACATAATCCTATATAATACCAATAGGGTATCAATATACCGCCAGAATATTACTGAGGATTGAGCTCATTCTATATGATATTGATATGGTATATATATACCGTCGGAGTATCACAGAGGATTATTTCATAATATTCATGTTAACATCGTGCTGACGTCAACATGACATCATGGGTGAAATAAAAAGGAAAAAGTGGGATAAGATGATAAATAATTTGGGTCATGAATCCATTAAAAGTAAATAATTTCGATTAAATCTAATTTGAGTAAATAATTTCACATTAGGTATATTTTGCGTACTTTTCCCCAAATGTAAATGTGCAACTAAATCCTATAATATTAGGAAACCATTTTGGTTGGTATTCAAGAATTGAAGTATCATTATAATTACTAAAGTATAAACACCAATATTTAAATGTTAATTTAACCCTAGGAGAATAAGTTACAAACAGGCAAAGCAACTTTGTTTTCATTATATAAATCTTTCTTCAAAGTTAAATTACAATATTTTTTCTCGATCGAGCTCATGTAAAGGTTTATCTAGTGCAATTTATCGTGCGGAGATGATCGAGCTCATGTAAAAGTTTATCTAGTGCAAATTATCTTCTTTGTGTAATTTACAAGTATTACACTTGAGAGCGAGATTTTCCCTGTACATACTCAACAAACAACAACATACCCAGTAGAATCCCACGAGGTTTGGGGAGGGTAGAATGTACGCAGACCTGTACATACTCAAAGAGTAGAAAATCAATATAATCTCACAAGTAGAATCCGATAATATAAAAAGTACACACACTATAACCCTACATTCACGAAACAGAACCCCCACCCCCTGCCCCGCCCCTCCCTGGAGGTTCAAGTGTCTTCTTGACAAAAAAAATCAAAATTAGACAAGTAATAACATACCATTTATGAGCTTCAAGAAAAGATTTTAAGGAAATGAGAGCTTTAAAACTTTAGTCCTAATACCAAAGAAAATGGTTAGAATTCAGTTTTCTAATCAAGAACCAGACTGAGTGTATTAACTATCAAAATTCACCCAGTCTCCACATATTAACATTTTTTTTTTCAAAGAGTGCTTACTACAAGAATATTTACAGGAGTTGCTATATGACCCTGAAGATCACCTTCCATTAATTACAGCTCTGGGTTTTCTACCATTTGATCGTTTTCGCGATGGAATTATGCCATTAATACATTCATATTTCCTTTTGAATGAGCCATTACTTAGATCCCCAAAGCTTCTGTCAAACTTGACAATGTTTGTTACAATGGCATGTACCATGACTTCACTTTTAGGAACCATAATGACCTTTTTCTCAATAACAGCAGTCTGTCCACAGCTAGGATCCGCGATGGCGCTTTCTCTTAGATTCTGTAAGATGGAGTCTTTATCATCTTTGAATGCACCGGCTGAAATCTGCACGATAGCATCAAAAGTTATAATCACTCCTCGGGACAATCAGTATAACAACATACCAGTGTGATCCCATAAATAGAGTCTCTACGGAGGGTGGGCTGTATGAAGATCTTACACAGTCTGTTTCCAATAAGACCCTTGACTAGAGAAAAGTGTTTTCAATAAATGCAGACAACAGTCATATAATATTATAAGATGAAAGACAAATTAAGGGTTAGATCAGTCACAGGGTCCTCTATCGAGGATGAACTGATTGATTGTTCTTGTGACACCCATAATTAGGGGGATGTGTGGGGGTGGGGGAGCAGTCAAAGAGAAGGACAGTCTTCTAGGCTGACAAGCTTTTGGAACAAGGAGTGCATATGACACCTTAGGTCAATCCCACATAGAAAAGGGAGAAATAGTGAAGCGCTGTATAAGGAAGAGGACAAGTACACATGGTATGCACCTAAATGATTACATAGGTCAAGGGACAAATCTGTTAAATCTGTAGGGCCAAAGCAGTAATGCATGTCATGGGCTTGGGCTGTGACAGTTCTTAACTGAAAACAGAATGACAAGATTTGGAATGCAAGTACTGAATTTGTTCCTGAAATATTATCCAATCATATGTCTCATACTTCTCCAACTTCTAGTTCCCCAACTTATTTGATCAGTTATCAAAAAAGATCTTAACTACAACAGCTGAGTATTAAGATTGCGCTGGGCAACATAGAAGTTCATCCCTTTACAACAATGGCAAGTTCTAAACCTTTTTTATTATTCAATTACGTACTATATTGATATGTTTTACTGATCTCAAAGAAGGTTGAAATTCAATGAGATTACAAAAGAAATAGAAAATATTGATAATTTGATACTTGATAAGTGGTCTCTCACTAATGCAGGGAACATAAAGCAGCTTCAGAAATCAATTCCAATCAGATCACTAAATTGTGCTTGCAAAGGTCCAGCAAAGATACGTATCATGAATCATGACACAAGTAACTCGAGCTATAAATCGTTGGTCTAGCAACTGAGGGCCAAAGGCAAGGCCCAAGCCTAAGGAAAATGACATTGGGACATGAAACAATGTCTAGAACATTGTGACTCTGCAAAAGACCTACACTGAATATTTAGAAGTTAGAACGAGCATGGTAGTTGTCAATTTATCATCTTTCAGTTTCCACAAAGACAATGGATGTTAGCACGAAATCAGCTAGGTGTATCCTATCAGTAAAATATGCATATAGAAGCCATAACAGTGTAATTCTCTATACATTTATCTGAATAAAGTATCTTTTGAGGACGATACATCTGAATAAAGTATTAGAACAACATGGACAGAGATTAACCAAATTAGAGATGATTTGGACGGAAAAAAAATCGTCTTCTCACCTTAAAATCAATAGGAATCTTGATTTCAGTCGATGAACACTTGCAACCATCACTGAAGTTCAATTTCATCATAATGTTAAAAGGATTTGCACTCTTAACTGTCCGCCTGACGAGGAATAGGAGTTGAATAAGAATGTCTCATGTTTGAGAGAGCTTATAACATTAGTGAGCATATGATATAAATCCTCACCAATAATTAACAGGGAAAAAACTAGCATATAGCGCTGAGCTAAATTCAAAATTTTGATTAAGAAAATCAATGGTTAAGATTCCACTTTTACTTAGCTATTCCTCTTTCAGATTCTTTCCTCATCAATGAATTTGAGTTTTAACATACTGACATTTTATATCAACTACACTCTTCTTTTCTTTTCCTTTTTGGGCTAGAAAATGGAAACGGTTGAAATGATATTCATATTACTTCTCATTGTTCTTTACTCATTTTATTACGTATCCAATTTATATTTCTTCATTTTTCCATTTTGGTAGGTTAAACATTGTTTAGAGTAATGGTATGTAAACAAGAGAGAAAAAAGTACATGATTGTTCAAATCATTTTTGGATACTACAGCTCTTCACTGACAATGATAACATCTTTCTTTTAAAAAATATCCATAATTTCTGGAAAATGTCTGATCAAGATTGTCAGATAATCTAATCATCCCTATCTACATGATATTTTAACACATCAGTTACAAAATATTGTATTATTAATACAAGATCAAAATATTTTGAACAAATGGAAGCAGCTATGCCGGAGGAAAATGTATTACAAAGATGCATCAAGATTATATTTCACACTCAACATTGAAGCTTCAAGTTATAAAATTACCTTTTCAGATAAAAAGGTTGTTTATGCAGGATAGCCTCTTTCATGTTTTGACATTCTGAAAAAGAAACCTACAGTTCCATTTCAAAAGCAGCAAAGATGTTACCATAACAGATCCAGAAAGTTTATGAAGGCTAAGGACTAGTACTGATGACAATAATTTAATGAAGGAGAAGAAATACAAGATAATTCATTGTTTTGAAAATGAAACAAAGGACGGTAACGAGCATCATAACAAACATATTCCATTAGCATAGTTTTTTTGTGGCAACAAGGTCTAACAGTAAACTACTTTCGTATCTTTTGTTCCTTATGCATCTTCTTGATGCCTTTTTAATGATAACATATTACTTCATCCAAATCTAAAGTCAAAAAGGTCTAAGCTACTCACAGACAGCACAGAAAGTAATTGCTTAGTCAATTGATAGAAAAAACTGAGGTAAGTTAAAGTAGCATCAACACTCTTTACATAAGGACTATTCACACTCCTTTTTTACTTGTCACATCCCTGTTCGCATGTCTAGAGCCCATTTATCATTGTCATACTGGGTATGTTGTTGTTTATCATTTTCATCTCTTGATTCATATGGCACCACAATAGATCCCTAAAACCTTGGATCTGCATATATCAAACAAGAGATACACAGGATAGGTGAACAGAGCCATAGGTCCTCAAAAGAGGCAAGATCTAACTAATGAATTTGGTGTTCCTTTAGGAAGAGGCTCCAAAAGGAAGGTTATAATACTCTGATTTGCTGCAAGGGTACAGAGCCATTTCCCCAAGTCTCAAAGTGATAGATCATTAATTTCAATCACGTCTACATAATCAATCAAAAATGCCAAAAGAAAAACTCATAAAGGTCGTGGATTATCAGTGAATAATGCTGTCACTACCACTGATCATGCAATTGATGCACCCACAACTGCCACTGTTGCCACTTGCTATTAATTCCATGTTCTCAGGCAGAAAAAGGAGGGAGGATGGGGCGAGGCATGCCAGGAAATTTTTCCTTCACTTCTAGGGTTAAGAGGCACTATGATGCAAGTTTGTGTGGTGAATGGGGGTGTGTGGAGAGGAAGACACTGAGCCTCCACTGTTCATATCTTCTACAAGCACATGCATGTTTATTCAACATAATCAGCAGAATCTGCGGACACAGCTATTAACATTAACTCACCTCTACAGATTTGAGAAAAGGCAACGGTGCTCTATTTCCATGGGCACTTGCCACCGTAAGGCTCCAATTTACATATTTTTCATCTGCAAAACAAGTAAACCAGATAGATCAAAAGACATATTTAATGAATGACCCACTCAAGGATTAGATTAATTGTAACTTGGTATGTGCACGTTCACACACACTGAGATTGCTTGCAAAATACCAGTGCAAGTGAAAATGTCTTTTGATATCTAGGACTTCAAAATGCCAAATGGACAGTTAAATGAAAAGAAGATAGGCACAAATTCAGGTTAGTTACCAATACTTGAGGCCTGAGTAAAAATGGTCTGGAGAAGATCAATTCTAATAAAAGGTGGGATTCGCAAACTGAGGAATTCCATGACTCCTGCAATTACCTGTTTATAATCATATTGGTAAACATTCTGGAAACAGGATCAATCAAAAATACAAATCTTTTTTTCAGATCAAGTACCATATGAAAAGAATATGGGAACATGTGAATCAAGCTTGCCACACCCTACTTCTCCCACATGGGAAACTAGGTAGAGTAAAAGAACCAACGTCATCTTTCAACTATTGATTCTGATGTACTGTAGAACCTAGCCCAATATGTTGACTAAAGCTATCAAAAACTTGAATTCTGGGAGTCATGGGTTGTACTAGAGCTGGTCCAGCTGGAAGTGCCTGATCTAATGTTTGATATAGGTCTGATAGCTAAATTTGCATGTAACCAATGGGAGCCACTTGACATGTCCTAAACAAAACCATTTGTAAGTCACTTCAAGGAGATTTGAGGTTGAGGTTGAGGGAGAGGGGGGAGGGAAGAGGGTGCTTCTGATGCCCCTAATTCTCCCCTATCATCCAAGCAGGATGAATGAAAAACTGGTTAAAGAACCAACATTGACTTTGAACTAAAGAGCTCTAGCCTGTTAGCACCTACGAAGTCCAAGTCATCAAATGAAGGTTGAAAACATTCCATTTAGTAATTCGATATGTGAAACTTCACCAAGCAATTGTGTAATATTTACTATTCAGAAACGACGAACCATGGTAACAACTTTCAGTAGCATAGAGGTACAACAAACAAATACGTTACCTTGTCTACAAGACCATGAATCAGTAGGCTTGCTTTCTTGTCCTTGGGAGTTTTCTGCAAAATAATGGACGAGGGTATAAGAGCTAAGTGACAGATGAACTCCTACTAATCCAACATCTTTCCATAGTTGATCGGCAGAAAGTACTTTCGGGTACAGTCACTGACAGGGTCTCAATATATGAGCAAGAGATATTCAACTATCTTAAACATTTTGGTTATGAAACTTGTGGCATTTTCATCCTCGGGCTAATTAAAGTGTTGTTTTCTAATTCTTGGAGATCCTTTTATATTTGACCTAGTAGAAAATTCAAACTCAAGCATCTACAGAGTCTGAAAGCCTTTATCTGCTTTTATTTTTTGGTTCTGATAAGCAGGGTCTGAATCATTTATCATGGCAAACTACAGCAGACTAATCAGCTAGAAGTCCCATATGTGCAACGTAAAGGAAGATCATAGCTTTGCCAAAATGATTTAGTCATTGAGAAATAACAGCACTGTAAACAGAAAGTAATACTTGTTGTTTTTGATTAAAACATGGCAGTGCATCTTGAATTGTGAAAATTAAACCTTAATCGCTTCAATAAAGATGTTTCATGAGGTGATGAAAAGCATTTACACACTAAAAATAGTTGAAAGCTGCTAAGTGACAATGCAAAGTGATTTTTCACTAACTAAAGGTCTGACATCTCCATGGTTGTTGTCTGTTCCATTTTCTGTGGACGGGGTTTGGTGTTGGTGTTTGGGTTGGGTTGGGGGGGGGGGGGGGGGGGATGAGGCTCTGGTTCCTTTTCTTCCCCCCCCTT
>JBCEWC010000222.1:0-68059 GCA_038996855.1 Solanum aculeatissimum
TCCAAGCAACTAGTCCACAAGATCAAACCTAATCAAGTCTTCTTCCTCAAATTCTACAAGCTAGCTTCAATGGAGGTTAAGAGAGCCTTAGGATCTTAAGAGAGTGTATAGGAGAGTTTTAATGGATGAAATAGGGTTTGGGGAATGTTTTAGGGGTTTAGGATACCTTAGGGGACCAAAAAGGGGGCTTAGGGAAATGTTAAATCACAAAAATACCATTAATAAAATGGAACTTTTCACTGAACACAGTGCCCAAACGGCAGCTACAGTGCCATCAGCCAGTCACACAAGCCGTTTACCATGCCGTCAACCATGCCTTAGCCAATTCTCCACACGAACTCTCGGAGGACTTTCTGTTACACTTCTCGAACCCATAAATGGTCCGTTCAAGGCGAGACTCACCGTTCAAGGCACCGTCCAATCTCCCTTAACCTCAAAATCATCAGCCAAGCCTTGGCCTAGCCACTGCCTCACTCCACGAGGCAGTGAACGAACCGTTAAGAGTCAAACAGACCGTCCAAGGTCTCGTTGAGTTGGACTTGGCTTAGGGGTGGTTCTAGGCCACCCCAAGCCCACTGTGACACCACAAAACACCCTAGATGGACCGTGCAAAGTTTCAAGGTCCGTGTCTCTGTCCTTGGCCATTTTTCTGAGCCTATCTCCAATGGCTTCCATATTTCAGTCAGTCTCACTGTTTGGGCCATATCTTCCTCATCCGAAGTAGAAATTTATTGAAACCACTTGTGTTGAAAATCTAACTCAAATAGATTCAATTTTATATTTGGTAGCCTACATGGTGCATCCCACATCAAAAGTTATGACTGTTTGAAGTACACTGCCGAAACTGTCCCTCTTGGCCACTTACTAGCCCAATTTTCATTCAGCCACTTTAACTCAACCCGTGACCACTAAAACTCAACCATGGCTTGTAGTACATCATAGAATGCCAACCATAATTAGATTTCAAAAATTTTCGGGTTGTTACAAATATATGAATAACTCAACTCCTAACCATCTATAAAACGACCCCAGGAAAATTGTAAATGGATAACGGTAGAGTGATAATACTTTGAAGTAGCAAAGAGACAATAGAAACTAGAAATTTCAAGAGACTCTTCACAGCAAAACACCTGTTAGCAAATCCAAACTAACGAATCAAACCTCCAGTTGACAACCATACAAGAACTTGAATAATCTAGAAATTGAATGTTGTCACCTTTTTTCATTAGTCTTGATTCAGAAGGGAGATGACAAAGAGAGTCAACCTGTATCCAAGCGTAAACACCTCAGTTTCTCATTCACCAATATAAAATAATAAACATGTAAATCTTGCAGAATTGGACAAGTGTGAATCAATGGACAAAGCATAGATTGATATTGGACAACATCTGCTAATGGAAAATATGATGATTTCCACTATGCTGGAATATATAGATAGACAAAATGTCAACTTGGTTGTGGTCAACCAACACATAAATGGTAGTTCTTGATGTTTTACTGATTCTTTCATCAATAAAAGGTTAGATTTCTTTCATATCAACAATACAATAGAATTTGCTAACCTTTCATTCGAACCTTTTATGCTTTGCCATTAATAAATTGAACCATAAAAGAAGTGTCCATCTCAAATTCTGTTTACGTAATATCATTTTTATCTTGAAAGAACAAAAATAGTTGTATTTTTTCAACTGCTTTGATATGTTATCATCTTACACTTGTATTTACAATTTCAAAGGTGAGATTTTTCTCCACAAAGAATATCAGGGAGTATTGTACAGAAGACACACTCCCAACTAGCTTTAGACAATGAATACAAGAGCACTTGTTACACCAAAGCTTTGACATACGAGAACAATTGAAAGGACTGATACTTGATAGACAGAAGCTTTGTTCAAGATAACAATGACAAGCTCAACGTTAGAATGGACTAATGAAATCTTATTCTGGTAGTTTCAAATTTACAAGAATCGGAGACAATCTTTCCTAAAGCCATGTGTAGAGTAAGGATTATTTACAACATCAATGATATATCCAAAAAGCTCATACAATGTTTACTTGGTTTGATGCACAATAAAAATCAGCTTTAAAAGTTATTGTTAGGAATTATGATGCCCCCAAGGCTCTTTTCAACACAAAAGTTTGATCTTTCGTTCAAAACCATCTAGAGATAGTGCTCTTTTATGAAACAAAATAGTGTACAATATTGTATGAGAAGTTATCTTCCAAAACTACCTTTGTGTAACTTTCTTGGAAAACTACTTTCCATTTATCAGCTGCCTCTTACAGCTACCTTCCATTTATTCTATATCTCAATTCAACTAACAATAATTACAGGAAGAAAATACCATACTAACACCAAAACTATAATTTTCAGTTCTGCACCAGTGATATGCAAACAGACACAACTAGAGAGAGAAGTAGAAGATCACAAGAATATACCTGCACTATAGGCTGCACACATCACCAAGCTAATTAAATATTTTACTAGCGATCATCAACGTCTATTACAACGTCGTCTTCCTCTTCGGAGTCAACAAAATCTGAAAACATATATGTTAGACATAAATTATCAAGATACAAGAACTATTTTGTTAAACAACTAACAAAATTTTACCTTGATGGACATAAAGCCAATCTCGCAAACACAACTTCCCTTCTGCATTTTCGGGTAAAATTGAACTTTGATATTTACCAATAACACGTCCTCCAATGCTAAAAGCAGACTCAGATGCAACAGTTGTGATAGGAATACTTAACAAATCACGTGCCATCAATGAAAGTTTTGGGTATTTAATTCTATTATCTTTCCAAAATTTTAGTACATTCAAATTTTTATTTCCTTTGTGAACCAACACGGGCTCTTCCAAGTACAAGTCTAGTGGTGTCTTTTCTAAACCAAGTTCTGACTGACTTTCAAAAATGTCATACTCATCCATATCATCCACTATTTCATCCACCATTCCAATATCACCTTTACCACTACTATTTTCCACCCCATCAACATCAATAATTGAAATTTTCAAGTACTCTTTGAGTAATGCATGCAAATTATCCTCAACAGCTTTTACCTTTTCATTGCAAGTGAGTGGGTCAAGTTTGATGAAACAAAATTTTCAAGTTTTAACTTGTACCGAGGATCAAGGACTACTACCATTGAAGCAATTAGACTATAATCTTCCTGCCAATATTTTTAAAACTTAGTTTTTATTTTCATTGCCATTGCCTTGATATTAAGATCCTTGTTGTGCTTCTCTTTAATTATCATCATATGAATTTTCTAAATTTTATGAAAATACATATTAGCAGTAGGATAGTAATTTCCTGAAAACAAAGTTGTGACTTCATAAAAAGGCTTAAAAAACGTAGTAATCCTTTTAGCTTTAATCCAATCCTCTTCTGAAGGACAACATCTAAAATCAACATCAAGTACCTTAAAATCAGAAAATGCTCGAAGATATGGAATAACACTATTAAGCATCAAGAATGTGGAATTCCATCTCATCAATACATCTTGATTTACTTTCTCGTTCAACTTTAGGCTGAGGTTCTTAATACACTCTACAAACTTTATTTTTCTTGCTTCAGAACCTTTTACATATTTTATACTTTTCCTAATGTTACATATCAAAGTCTCAATTGTCTTTAAACCTGCCTTGACAATCAAATTTAAAATGTGATTTGCACATCAAATATGCACAAACTTTCCATCGGAAAGTAAAAAATCCATCAAGTTAAAATGTTCGATCAACCTATCTACAATTCCTTCATTATAGCGTGCATTATCTAAAGTTATCAAAAATTTTTTCTTTTCAATTCCCCATTTAATAAGCATATTGATCAATTTCGGACCAAGAAGGGGGCCACTATGGGGAGGAGGCACATGATGGAATATCAAAATTTTCTTTTGCGAAATCCAATCTCTATCAACATAATGAGAAGTGACACAAATATAGCCATCAGAGGTGATGGAAGCATGAATCAGATGTCAAACAATTTCTACTAGGAATGCTTGCAAGTTCATCCTTTAGTATTTCTTTATAAATTTCATACAACTTACAAACATCAACTTTTGCAGTATTTCTTGAAATAGTTTTAACTATATGATTCAAAAAAATATGAATATCTCGAATCCCTTGATGTTCCACAAAGCTAAATAAATAGTTATGTCTAACTATAACCTTGGCTATCTTTTCATGATCTACTGGCGTACCTTGATTGTTTGCCCCTTTTTAGTGTTTCGAGTGATGTCGATATTAATATGTAGTTTTCGAAATTTAGTCAGCCAGAAGTACAAGTCCACATGTTTTACACTTTGCTCGTAATCTGTTGTCTTCATTCATATCCAAAGACACCTTCTCATAAAATTCCCATGCTTCAAATTTTTTTCTTCTTCTTTTTGATGAACTTGCAAAGCTCTCTTGAGCTTCTCCAATATATACTTCAAGATTATGATCCATAACAAGTGTTAAAGCCTACAAAAGAAGATACAAAATCAATTCTAAACTTTATGCCCATTAGAAAATTACTAAAATCCAATTGAAATTAACAAATATACATCAATAAACAAACCTTCAATTAGCATAAAAGTGAAGAAATCAATTAAAATCATTGAAGCATGACCTTGGGAAGAAGTTGGAACCCAAAAGAAGAAAATTGTTAATTTGTTGAGAAAGATGGTCAAACCTCATATTGATGTTCTTGTAAACTTTGAAGCGAAGCTGGGAAGTGGAGCTATGATTATATAAGGTTATTGAAAAACTTTGAGGCGGACCTATAAAGTGGAGCTATGATTTTCTTGTAAAGAGGTGAAAATGGTTGATTTCAGATAGGTTTACAAGTGGTTGAAGTGAGAATCTTATTAGGCTCAGCTCAAAATTATTTAAAAATGGGTTAAATTCTATTGGGCTGAAAATTAACCCAATTCTAAATTATACTGAATCCAAGCCATAAAATTATGGACGGATTATTTATGTTTGGGCTTATTTTGCCACCTCTACTCAAGATGATGAATGCATCATTTAAAACATGATTTGAAATGACATATTTATCATAAATCATCATATACATATCTATGTGGGAGAAGATCATAATCGACATTTAAGATCATTTGAGCTACTACATGAAATTCAATATAATCCCCTACATTGACACGGGGAGACTACTTGCCAGGTAGAACTCTGTTAAGTTATGCATGCACATTTTAACAACTTTTGCTGTTGTAGATCACTAGCCTTAGCCTACAAGAGCTCCTATGGTGACACGTAGTCAATAAGACAGGAGGTTCCTACTAAGGTTCCCTTACTGAACTCCACCTCAAGCCCCATTCAGTGCTAAGTCAAGTCCCACGAAATATTTTAAATCATAATTATAATTATAACATTCATCAATTTTAAACATAACATCATCATATAAGGAGTAACTCATTTAACTTTTGAATCCTTTCAAGTGAGAATTGTCCTTTCACAAAAGGGTCCATCTTTAGTGAGAATTGTTCTTTTACCATCTTTAAAACATCATAAAAAGGGCCTCATAAAATACTTTGTAATATTTTATAAAAACTTTCATAAATATTTTTATTGAAGGCCATTAGGGAACCTTGCTTAAAACTTGATGAGCTAATGCATACAATCTTTAAAACATAAAATTTAAGAGGAAAAATGCATGAATAATAGTAAAACTCATTAGAATAAAACTTTCTTAAATCACCCACCATAAGCAATCAAAAATCCTAGATAGGGAAATTGAAGTTCATGTCATAAATCATCAATCTTATAGCATATCATAATTTGCACTTAATATAACTCATATGATACGAAAAACATCATATATCAACATATAAAAAAAGTTCATGCAACTTTATAAAATTACTGTAACTTGAAAATCAATAAAATTGGGAACAAATTTGAGTTTCGTAGATGAAAGAAGTCCACAAATTTAACCCACATATCTGGATTAGAAGACCTAAAAATAAGCTTTAAGTTTAAGGAAGGAACCTTGGAAACCCTAGCTTACCTTGATAGGAGAATTTGCCCCAGGAAATTTGAGAGAGTTTAGGAATAGAAGAGAATGAGAGTGTATGGGATGAGTTATGGTTGATATGGGGGAGAAATAGGCTTAAGACGACGTAGTATTGGGATTAGGATGTGGGAAAAGACAAAAAATACCCCTAACTAAAAACTGTCAGAGCCAAACTTTGGACCCCATCTACGGGTCGTAAATTAGTTCATGGGTTGTAAATGGGAGGTTTTGTCCTGATTACACTTTTAAACCTCTGAAAGCATCTTTGGATCTTAATCTATGATCCCTTTTTATGATCCGTAAAAATAATAATGGGTCATAAACCCTTTCATAAACCAATCCCACACTTGAAAAATTTTCACCTTCTTAGGTCACAAATCACGAGATAATTCTACAACACGTAAATCAAACCATGAATCATCCTTCTTGCTCTTGAACCAAGATCTAGAAACTCACTTTTTTATCAACTCAGACCCCAATCCATAGACACCTTATATGGTCTATAGTTCTATTTATGGACCATAAACACTCCTCATAAACTACCCACCACACTTAGACAATTTTCACCCTAACTGATCCAGTCCACGAGCCTTGTCTATGACTCGTGGTTGTGACCACGAGCCATAAATGAGACTCGTACCTTGACTTGCAGTTTTTTGGCTTTTTGTATTTTTTTGCACTTTTGTACTTGCTAACTTGGTGGGCCTTACAATAGTATTTGTTGGGGGTTGACTTAGCACCGAATGAGGCTTGAGGTGGGGGCTCGACCCGAATGTACCTTATATAAAGTCTTAAGTCTCATAACTATGTGACACCATAGGTTTATATTATCGGAATGACTTAGCTGTGGATCCACAAATAACATCATGTTCTTGATACTCACTTTTTGGGGTAGAGTTTTACCTTGGCAAGTAGACTCCTCCTTCTCTAGTGTGGAGGCAACATTTGAATTCCATGTAATCAATTGCATGGTCTTATTGTTAATTATGGTCATATTGCCACATAAGTATGTATATGATGGTTTTGAATTATTTTATGATGCTCCCATTTATGATTTAAAGATGCATTGATCATTCTTCATATCGTGTGTCTATTTCCTTGATATGATTATGCATATTATTTACTATGTTATAACGCATTCTTGTTACATTGCATGCCTATATACTTAGTATATTCCAATGTACTAATGCATACTTTTTGCTTACATCATATCACAATGTAGGGATGGGCGATGATACTACTCCATACGTGGCTAGATCCGCACACTATATTTGAAGACTTTGATGAGTTCCTGTGCTTTGGGAACAAACCTTTACATTCATGCTTTTATGCTGTTATAATTGACACTCTTTGTATTTTCGTTTTTTAGTTGAGGGTGAGCTAGTAGCATGTTCTAGTCCCTGCCATGATCTAGTTAAGTAGAGACATATTTAGACAAAATGATGTAACCTCTTTAAGGGGGAAGGTTTTTGACTTCTTATCTTAGATTGGACTTTTAGACTTATTTCCGCTTGTTTTACTTATGGTAATGCTTTATTCACTTATTTATGCTTATGATATGTTAAGAGTCTTGGATGGGGTGCCTTCGAGTTTCACATTTTCCATGTTAGGACTAGGTCCTAGGCTTAGATTGTGACAAACTTGGTATCACAACACAGGGTTTTGAAGCATCCTAAGGAGTCCAACATGCCGTGTCTAGAAGAGTCTTATTCATAGGTGTGAAGTGCGCCACATCCATGAATTGGAGTCTATGAGACGTTTAGAAAACTCTCACTTCTTTCATAGTCTATGTAGGACTTAAGATTCTCTTTCTTCTAACGCTTGTCCTTTGATATTTTTAGAGAATGCCTCCACGTCGAGCACCATTGCAAAAGGGACTTGACACTAATGAGGATCTAGTTCCTCCAGCTCCTCTAGCCGACCATGTGAAAAGTGCAGAGTTCTGGACTACTATCACTATGTTGGCCCAAGTCAGTTCTAATCAAGCCAACCAAGGTGTTGCCACTACTCCTAATGCTACTACCTTAGCATTTAGGGTGAGAGATTTTGCAAGGATAAATCTTCCAGAATTTTATGATTCAAAGGTGGATGAAGATCCACAAGAGTTCATCGATGAGGTCTATAAGATAGTGGAAAGAATGGGGTATCTTTCGAAGAGAAGGCGGAGTTAGAGGCCTACCAACTCAAGGGAGTTTCTCAATTATGGTTCACATAATGAAATCTGAGAGGGTTGATGATGGTCCTATTGGTTGGGATGTATTCAAAGCCACATTTTTTGATCATTTCTTCCCACTCAAGCTAAGGTAAGCCAAGGTGATGAAATTCATGAATCTTAAGCAAGGAAATATGAGTGTAAGGGAGTATGCCCTCAAGTTTACTAAGTTGTCTATGTATGCACCTTCTTTGGTGGCCAATCCTAGAGCCCGCAAGAATAAGTTTATTTTGGATGCATCTAACTTGGTGGTGATGGAGTGCAAGATCGCAATGCTTGTAAAGATGGACATTTCTCGGTGCATGACTCATGCCGAGCAAATTGAGAATGAAAAACTTAAAAAGATGAGGATGAGGGAGTCCAAGAGGGCTCATTTTAAAGGTGAATTTTCACAAGGTAAGTCTAGTTATAATGACCGATTCCAATAAGGCCAAGGGTCCCAGGGCCAAGGGTCATCCAAGATATCTAATCAAAGGTTTGATAGGGATAGGGTTCGTATCCCTAAGGTCCAAGGTGATAGTGCTATGGCTAGTGACTCTACATTTCCTAAGTGTTCCAAGTATGAGAGGAATCATGGTGGAGATTGATTAAGGGGCATGAGTACTTGATTTGGATGTGGAAAGATAGGGCACAAGATCTCCTAGTGTCCTAGTGTTACGAACAAAGGAAGAGAAGGGCATCCTCAAGGTCAAGTGGTTCAAAGAGGGAAAGTGCAATAAGGTTTCAAGCTTATCAAGGAGGTGGTCCATGTAACAACTAATTTTATGCTCTACATGTCATACAAGAGGTGGAGTTGTCTCCCTATATGTTCACGGGTATGTTAAGGGTCTTTGATCTTGATGTGTATGCATTACTTGACCCCGGTGCAAATTTATCTTTTATTACTTCTTACCTTGCCATAAAGTTTGATGTGTCTCTTGAAGTTTTGTTAGAGCCATATTCAATCTATACTCTAGTTGGTAAGTTGGTCTTGGCCAAGAAAGTCTATAGGAATTGTCCCATGTCGGTATTGCATAAAGTCTTTCCTTGTGATCTTATTAAACTTGATATGACTATTTTTGATGTTATTTGCCGTATGGATTGGTTACATGCTTCATATGCCTTTATTGATTGTAGAACTCATAGGGTCAAGTTCCAATTCTCTAAGGAACCTATTCTTGAGTGGAAGGGCACTAATTTAGTGTTCAAGGGTAAATGCATTTCATATTTGAAAGCTAGAAAAATGATTTATAAGGGGTGTATATACCATATTAGGTAGGTTAAATATATAGAGTCCAAAGTTGCTACTTTTGATTTGGTGCCTATTATTAATTAGTTCGCCGATGTCTTTCTCGAAGACTTGCACAATATTCCTCCCAAAAGGAAAATTGACTTTGTATTGATCTACTATCTGATACTCAAACTATCTCCCTACCTTCTTACCAAATGGCTCTGATGGACTTGAAGGAGTTGAAAGAACAATTGAGGCGCTTGCTTGACAAGGGCTTCATAAGGCCAAGTGTATCGCCATGGGGTGGTCCCGTGTTGTTTATGAGAAAGAAGGATGGTTCACTTTGGATGTGTATGGGTTATCACCAATTGAGTAAAGTCCCATAAAAATAAGTATCCCATCATGAGGATCAGTGATTTATTTGATCAACTTTAAGGTGCAAGCTACTTGTAACAAAATTAATCTTCGGTCCTGGTATCACCAATTGAGGGTGAAGGAGTGCAACATTCCAAAGACAATATTTAGAACCTGGTATGGTCATTTAAAATTTTTGGTTATGTATTTTAGACTAACAAATGCTCCTACAACTTTCATGGACTTGATGAATAGGGTCTTCAAACTGTATTTGGACATGTTTATAGTTATATTCATAGATGACATATTGGTCTATTCGTGGTATGTGAAGGAACATGATGATCACTTGTGGATTGTGTTGCAAACCTTGATACATAAGAAATTTTTACCAAGTTTAGAAAATATGAATTTTGATTAAGAGAGGTGGCTTTGCTTGGCCACATTATTTTGGGTAATGGTATCATGATTGATCCAAAGAATATGGACACAGTAAAGAATTGGCCAAAACTATTGTGTCCTTCTAATATTAGGAGCTTCTTTGGTTTGGCCAGATACAATAGAAGATTTGTTAAAAGGTTCTCTTTCATTGCTTCTCCTTTGACTAAGTTGACCCAAAGGAAGATGAAATTCTAATGGTTCGGTAAATATGAGAAATATTCCCTAATGTTGAAGGACCATCTTTTATTAGGCTCTATTTCGACATTGCCCGAAGGTTCAGATGGATTTGTGATTTATTGTGATGCCTCACGTGTAGGTTTGCATTGTGTCTTAATGCAACATGGGAAGGCCAGTGCCTATGCCTCAAGGAAATTGAAGGTGCATGAGCAGCATTATCCAACTCATGACCTTGAGTTAGCGGTCGTGGTATTTGCATTGAAGATTTGGCATCATGACCTTTATGAGGTGCATGTTGACATATTTACCGACCATAAAATTTTGCAATATGTGTTTAGACAAAGAGACTTAAACCTAAGGCAAAGAAGGTGGTTGGAACTTCTCAAGGACTATAATATGAGTATGATGTATCATCCCGACAAGGCAAATATTGTGGATGATGTGCTTAGTAGAGTGTCTGTGGGCAGCGTTGCACATGTTGAGTATAGAAAGAAGGAGTTAGCCAAAGAAGTGCACCACTTGGCTTGTTTGTGGGAGACTAAGTGGTTTAAATAATGGTTATGTATGTGTGCAAAATAGGGTAGAATCATCTTTGATAATGGAGGTTAAAGCAAAGCAAGACATGGACCCTACATTTCTTGAATTGAAAAAATTGGTAAGTCATAAGAAGATCACAGTTTTTTCTCAAAGGGAAAATTGAGTATTTTGTTTTCAAGGACAATTTTGTGTTCCAAATGTTGATGGCCTAAGGGAGAAGGTATTAGATAAAGCCCATAATTCTTGGTATTCTATTCATCTAGGATCCACCAAGATATATGGAGATTTGAGGGAAGCATATTGGTGGAATGACATGAAGAAAGATATAAAGGTGTGTGGCAAGATGTTCAAATTTTCAACAAGTGAAGGTTAAATATCAAAGGTCGGGTGGTGTAGCCCAAGATATTAAAATTCTTACTTGAAAGTGGGAGGAGGTGAACATGGACTTCATCACGGGTTTGTTTAGGACCCGAAAATAATATGAATCAATTTGGGTGGTTGTGGATAAAATGATCAAATTAGCTTATTTTTTACTAGTGAAGATTTTGTTATAGTGCCAAGGACTATGCTAAAGTTCATATTCGAGAATTGATGAAATTGCACGGGGTTCGATATCTATCATATCGGACTGTGGTACTCTATTCACTTCTCATTTTTGAAAGTCCTTTCAAAATGGTCATGTTACCAAAGTAAAGCTAAGTACCACGTTTCATCCTCAAATAGAAGGGCAAGCCAAAAATACCATTCAATCCCTAGAATATATGCTAAGGGCTTGTGTGTTACATGCTAAGGATAGTTGGGATGATCACCTACCCTTTATTGAATTTGCTTACAATAATAGTTTTCACTCAAGTTTGAGATGACACTATTTGAAACCTTATATGGTAGATGATGTTGGTCATCGGTGGGGTGGTTTAAAGTTGGGGTGATGTTATTGATCGGACCCGATTTGGTACTTGATGCCATGGGGAAAACAAGAGTTATACAAAAAAAGTTAAAGGTTGCCCAAAGTCGCCAAAAGTCATATTCTGATGTTAGGAGAAGGGACCTTGAGTTTGATGAAGGTGATTGAGTCTATTTGAAGGTCTCACCTATGAAAGGTGTAATGCATTTTTGGAAAAATGGTAAGTTAAGATCTAGGTATGTGGGACCTATAAGATCCTAAAGCTAGTTGGGAGGATAGACTACGAACTAGACTTTCCATTGGAGTTAGCTGTAATTCATTTGGTGTTTCATGTGTTGATGTTGAGGATGTTCATGGGTTATTCATAATCCATTATTCCTTTGAAAGATGTGAGTATTGAAGAAAGTTTGACTTATGAAGAGGTACCGGTTGATATTTTAGACCAACAAGTGAGGATATTAAGAAACAAAGATGTTGCATCCGTGAAGGTGTTGTGGAGGAACCAACAAGTTGAGAGTACTACAAGGGAAATGAAAGCATACATGATAAAACAATACCCTTACCTCTTTCCTTCTATTCAAGCCTAAGATACCTAAATATGAACTCTTCCTCCACATTCTTGCACACCAATTTTTTTCCTGTCATATTGCATGCATGCATGTTCATAATGATATTTGATGCATAAGTCTAAGAATTTCATGAAAATGATGTTTTAAGTTGCATTATTGCATTCATGTTGTGTTGTTGGCTATTTTTCTACTCTATTCAAGCTTGCTTTTGTCTCATTCAAGGACAAATATTTCCAAGTGAGAGATATTATAACACCCCATACATTGGAAAATTGCAAACTAAAAAAGTTGCAGAAATTTGATTCTGGTCAGGTGAGTATGAGCCTATCTATGACTTGTGATTTGGTTCATGAGCCGTAGATAGGTCTTGTGGATGGGCATGAGACTAGGTAAAATTTTGGAATTGGGAGTCAATTGTACAAATCCAATTTACGAGCGATACATGAAATTATGGGTCGTGAATAGGAATCGTAAATGAGGTCTTGAGAGTTGAAATTTTTACTAAGTATGATTGGGAATTATGAGAGGCTTTTACGGACTGTAGTCCATTTATGATCCATAATTGGTCTCGTGGTGTGGGAGCTGAGAGGTAAATTTTTTCTAAGTCTTGGATTATTATATGAGGGGTTTCTATGATCCGTGAATAGAACTATGGGTTGTAGATGGGTGGTCGTAGATGGGATTAAGAGACTAATTCAGTGGATCAAAAGTGTAAACATGATGAAACCCCTAATCCATGAGCCATAGTTTAGTCCACAACCCGTAGATCAGCCTCATGGATTGGGTTCAACAATTTTTTAGTGAAGGATTTTTTGGTCATTTCGTACCCACTTAACCCCTAAACTACATCATTTTGACCCTATAAATACCCCTAACCGCCTTAAATCCAATTATATCAGATTCACTCTCCTAAAATCGTCTAAGGGCTTTTGATGTGCTGCCAAAATACAACACTTCTGATACTTTAAACTTAGGATTTTCTGCGTTCTCAAAGTGATGTTCGTAGGCTTGATGTATTTTATGTTAATTTTGCGGGATTACAAGAATCAGGATGATTTTGGGCCAAGTTCTGAAGATTACAGGTTTTTGGGGATTTACGAGTCCTTCTACGGGCTGTAGTTTATTCCACAGGTCATAGGATGGTTTCATGGGTCAGATCCAGTAAAGGGATAATTTCTAGATATTGAGACTATGAGTTATTAGATGAGCTATAGAAGTTTTGACGGCCCATATGTTGGTTCGTATGCAGAAGATCAGAGAATATGCTGAAGTGCTGAATTACTATCATACGAGGGCTCTTGTGAGCCATAAATCAGGTGATGGGTCATGGGTAAGATCGTTCTTGGAGGATCAGTGTATTGAAAATGTGAAAGTTATCAGACGAAACCCCTTTATGGGCTTTATGTCAGAAATCATCCCGTAGAAGAAGTTTGTAGAATGAAGACAAGTTTTGTGCATTACAGTCTATGAAGCCCAGGTATGGGCCATGATTCCTTATATGGATCATAACCCTGCCTATCCGAGTTATCCATTTCAATTTTCCTTTTTCATTTTGGATTTAGTTTCTACTTATTGTAAATAGGTTCTTTTAGGTTTTTCTTTCATGCAGACGCTACAGAACACGAAGGGACATATTGAGAATATTACGTGTGATTATTTTTGCTTTGTCATTCTCTCTATAACATCGTGATTTCTTGTGAAGATTTTGTACTTCTTGTTCATCAATTCATCATTTTAAGTGGTTAATTATGATATCATATGACTTCTTCATCTACAATGAACATACGTAGCTAAATCCACAACTAGGGTTGTGGGAACCATGAAGAACTAACAAAGTAAAATCTGGATAATTCATAATCCTTGAAAAGTGTGCATGTGTGTATTGATTTATACTTTCTATATGGATGCTTTTTAATGGTGGCCAACGTTAGAACTTGCCTAATTCTTACTTACTAGATGGAGGGGGTAACGAATGGGATAAGGAAAAATTAATAGGATTCGATATGATCCCTCTCATCTAATCAACCTGAACTAATCATGGGATGGTTGTACTAGGACAAAAGGTAAGTGTTAGTAATATAACACTGCGGGGATGTATCAAATCACGTAGTGAAATTTGCCTCTCACCTGGATCAAAGGGTTAGGTGAACATAACTTACTAGTTCTGCATACTACACACTTGGAAAGGTTACGATTATCTGGTTATACTGAGTTAGAAAATTCACGAGGAACACGATACCCTAGTTACTTCAATTTTAGAACTTTTTCACTTGATTGATTACCGTAGTTTAGGTTTAATTATTACATTTTTACAAACTCTCCTTTTCCGAAAATAAGTAGGTTAACTCAAACAAATTGCTCATAATTATTCCAAGTCTAAACCTTATTCCCTATGGGATTGACCCTAACCATCGTTAGGTTCTCTATTTTGAAAGCAATTGTTTAATCCTCAATTTTGAGGTGTAGTCTGGGCGCATTAGAATTTTGGCGCCGTTATCGGGGAATATTGCTTTTAGACTAGTTTAATTAGGGTGATTTGTGAATTAATCCTTATTTTACTTATTTTTGTTGTTTATGTTTTCTTCTAGCATATAGGTGTAGTGTATTCCAATACTTGATGTCGAGGCAATCCCTTGACTCCGTTTGATCCAGAGAATATTAAGAAGAATGGCCCAGGAGAACGCGAACAACCCTGCTAATAATGCTGCAAACATCGCATTAAACCAAAACAATAATGATGACCCACCACTACTCGAGGATGTGAACCAACCACCATAGGATCTTCAAGCCGCTGTTCATACATGGAATCAATATAGGATTGACCCTATGGTAGTGGATGTCACCAGAGCTATAGTGTTACCTCATTTACCGGATGACACTAAATTTGTTATGTCGAGTGGGTTACTTCAAATATTTCAAAACAGAGGCTTATGCACAGGCTTACCATAAGAGAAACCACATAACCATCTACATAATATTATGTTTATCTGTAAGAGTATGATGGGAAATCAGAATCTGCCCATGGAGTTGGGCTCTGTGTCTTCTCATTATCTCTCACGGGTGATGCAATAGTATGGTTATTTAAACTGCCACAAGGTTCTATCACTACATGGGTAGAAATGCAGAAAGCCTTTTAAGAGAGGTTTTTTCCCAAGTCAAAGAAGCTAAAGCTGAAGTATCTTATCAATAACTTTGAGCAATTGCCTAGTGATTCAATAAGCACTACATGGGAGCTATTTAAAAAATGCTTGAGGAGTGTTTCGGACCACAATATTATTGATGATTCATTGATGGAGATCTTCTGTTAAGCATTGGATGATAATTGTAAAGTAGTGGCTGATACCATAACTGGAGGCTCATTCATGGATTTCACATTTTCTGTGGTAGCTAAGCGATTAGAGAAGGTGGCCAAGACTAATCGAGCGTAGGGCTTGGGAGAAAAATCAACCACTAAAAGCTCTTTCTCAGTTAGTACTAATCTAGAGAAGGCCAAGATCAATGAAGATATGACACAAAAGTTGGCTCAGATCAACATTAATGTGGGATTATTGATGAAACAAAATCAGGAACGAGTTAATACGGTTAGCCAACTACCACCTTGTGTACCCTTGGAGCTATATTAAAAGGAAGATACTTTGTGACTGATCAGATAGGGGATTTCTGATCCAACGCCAAGGGTGCAATCAGGATTATTGGTGCTAAGGTCAAGAGAATCAAAGTCAGAACTACAACATAGATAATACTTATAAGGATAACAATTGAGGTGGTTACTATGACAAAATAGGGGACAAGACAAAGATGGCAATTGGGGTCACAGATATGGGTGTATATGCTACCAAACAATCATAATTCTAGGGCTAGTAGTACACATATTGAGGTGATGTTCGATAAGTTATTGAAGAAGGCTGACATCCAAGATGAGACCTTGAAGGGGATGAAAACTGACATCTCAAGTATTAATCAAAAGATCGAGTCTCATTCTATGGCAATTAAGTAATTGGAGCAATAATTTGGTCAAATGTCCACACAGTTGAACCAACGCCAGAAAGGTACATTTCCAAGCAACATAGTGCAAAATCCAAAGAATGATAGGCAGTGCATGGTCGTAATGACATGAGGTGGTAAGGAGATAATCGACCCACCAATGCTAATAGAGGATGACGAGGTTCTTGAGTAGATGGTACAGAGAAAGAAAGCAGAGACTGGAGATGACAAGGCTACGGATGGGGTGAGCAATGAAGTAGTGACACCAAGAAAGTTGAAGCCCATACCTAGACCTCTACCACCTTTCCCTTAGAGACTTAAAATGAAGGAGGAGGAAGGTAAATTTCAGAAACCATCTTCATGTTGAGGCAACTAACTATCAACATTCCCCTCATTGAGGCATTGGAGAAAATGCCTGGGTATGCCAAGTTTATGAAGGACTTAATGACGAAGAAGAGGACAGTAAGCTAAGAGTTCTCATAGGAACTTCAGCATTCTAATGCTATTACAACAAAGTCCTTGGTGTGAAAGAAAGAGGACCCCAAAGCATTCACTATCCCCTGCACCATTTGAGATGTCAACTTCGCAAAGGCATTATGTGACTTAGGTGCCAACATCAACTTAATGCCTCTTGCAGTATTCAAGAAGTTGGGCTTGGGAGCCCCTACAGTAACAAGTATGCGGTTGTTGATGACTGATAAGATAGTAAAGAAGCCTTAGGGGGTACTGTACGACGTGCTAGTAAAAGTGGAAAAGTTTAGATGCCCATCAGATTTCATAATTCTAGATTGTGAGGTCAACTTTGAAGTTCCAGTCCTCTTGGGAAGACTTTCCTAGCCACTGGATGAGCACTAGTGGACATGGAGTCAGGCCAACTCAAGTTTAGACTGAACGATGAAGAAGTCATCTTCAAAATCTGTCAGTCCATGAAAAGACCTGATTATCTGAAGATGGAAGTATGGGCACTTGGTGAAGTCTCAGTAACCAAGCTATCCAAGTCGTGCTGTGATAATAAATCAGGCACTACTTGGGAGGCAACCCAAGATATTTGTTGTAATCTTTATGTGCTTGTTTTATTTTTACTTTGTGGACTCATAGGTAGTTTAATTTTCTTGTTTTTGGTTGTAATTTTGGACTCACGAACTTATGAATTATAGGGTAATAGTTTGTTCTATGGAGAATATGCAAGAACGGGTTAAGGTAGCAAACCAGTGCAAAAAGAGGAGAAAAGTTGGTTCTATGACTGGTCTTACGGGCTTTGGTTCACACCACGACCCATACACTAATTAGTAGAACCACTTCCAGTGAGAATGATTTTGCACTCTAGTCTACGAGCCAATTTTATAGATTGTAAATAAACTTACGGGTCGTGAATGAAGCTCATGGACCTCAAGTAAGATTCTAAACTTGCTTAAGAGTTGGGGGCACTTACGATCCAACTTATGAGCCATATTTCAATATATGCCTCGTAAGTGGATTTGTAAATCCAAGGTCCTAATATTTGGGTTCTAAAGCCACAAAACCATACCTCATGGGCAACTGAACCACTTACGGCCCGTAATCGGGGTTTCGTGGGGTCCGAACCCCACTTAAACCTGATCCAGTCAAATGAATAAAATAGAGGTAAAATTAATTACCCCTCATTTACCCCACAATTTTCAAACTACCCATGACCTCTTTATTCTTCCCCGAGTCCGATCACCATCGATTTCACCACCATATTTTCCGGTATACTTTCTGGCCAAACTTTGGCCATACAACGATGAGTCTAGCATACCCAGGGCTTTATTCTTTTGATATTTTCTTGCTATTTCTCAGCCCCATTGATTAATATTTCGGTATATGCCCTTCTTGAAATTTCATTCTTGTTAGAAAATTATGTCATTGGTCTGAGATGTTGTTGAGGATAATTTCATGATGTTCTTGCCCTAATATTTGGTGTTTCTTATTAATGAAGTGTATTATGTGGTTAACACTATTTTATTAATTATATTAAACTTGAATCATATATATGCTTGTGAAAATCATTGTTAAACTCATGAACTACCTTGTCGACTGAGTTGAAATCGTGTAGTTTAGTAAAAATTGTTCAGGAAGAGCATGAAATAAAATTGGCCATGAAATTGAATTGTTGGTGTGAATGCTATTATTTGATAATGTGAAACTACTTGTTGGCTAGGTTATCCTAAACTATCGCGTTGAGACCGACTAAGTGATTTCACAAATTGAATGATGACATGATAATTAAATGGTGAGTGTTGTAAGGTATGCATGTATGTAATTGGATTGGTGGTTGAAGGGATTGCACATGTTTTGAACTTGGGTAAATTGGTGGTAATTTGTGCATGCTTATGTTATGGGATGATTTCAGAATACATAGAATACGTATTGAATGTGTTTACTTGGTTTTGAGTGCCATTTCTTCGATTCTACTTAAATTTACGTATCTTGTTCTTGTAACCTAGTCATCATGCTTTAATAGTCATAAACTTAGCTTGACTAGGATTTGGTTGTGAATCTTAGGTAAATATTGATCAAGGGGATCAAATGATAAACTTGGAAAACCAAAGTTTTTGTTTTTCAACAACACAAGGTTTTCTATGGCCTATAGACCAGTCTCCAGACCATAGTTTCCCCTCCTAAGTTGAAACAATTTTTTTTTTGAATTTTTGGGACTTCATCAAGTGAACCCACCTGTGTGTCGTATCCTAGACTATAGATCATACATAGGGTTCATAGGCCCCTTACCTGAATAGATTGATACAATACAGTGTACCTATGACCTAGTCTAAGGCTTGTGGTTGATTCTACGAGCCATAACTGGTCTCTTTTGTTCACTTCTAATAATTTGAATTACCATTCCTTATTGCCCATGAAGGCCTTCTATGGCCCATAGGTGAGCTTTTGTAGGCCCTGCTGTTAACATTTTTGCTAACGTTTTGATTTTCTTTCTTGTGTTTGTAGGACTAATGTGTGCTTCTATTTGTGTTCTTTCAAGTAATATGGTTCCTAGACCAAAGAGAGATAAGATACGAGCCATCCAAATTATACTACATGATGAGTCTTCTGACACTGAGGCCACTCCTTAGACCAGCAGATCAGTAGAAGAGCACAACGTACAGTCAGACGAAGGCATTGAGTGATAACACAGTAGGGCGACAGCTAGATAGATAGTGCCAACCCGGAAACTTGCCATAGTTTCTCGGCCTCCCTAGTCTGAGGAGTGAGGTGCCTAGAAGAGCAGCTCTATATAGATGATGGACTTCCAAAAGAGGTCCAGATCGGGTTCTAGAGAGGGAGATTGCTTCGGCTCAGATGTGGAGTTAGGATCTAAGGTTGTAGAGTCCACCCCAGCACCACCAACACCTCCAGATGCATTGATGAGTAGATGGTGTGTACGGGGTATGCAACATATATACAGGGATGACATTTAGCTGAATGAGCAGGGTTATTTGAGGAGCCTCACATTATTAGATTCGGGCTTGATAGTTCTCCTATGCTCTAGGACACTATAGCCTACCATAGATTAGAGTGGTTGGCAGCCTCATCAGGGTAGTGCTCCTCGACCCTTGTTCGTGAGTTCTATGTCTCATACGTTGCCACCATCATGGAGTCGACCCCAAAAGGGAAGAGGTTCCTTATATAGTCTCTCATTACACAAATGATGGTGAGAGGAGTCACAATCACTATATTTGAGACCACAATCTGTCAGGTTTTATTCGATCCTGAGTACCAGGCCCCCGTCACCACAACAGAGTATGACTACTAATTGGGGTAGACCAGGGACCGGGGGTTGATGAAGGATGCAGCCCACAAAGCCATTCTGATGAGATGGATCGCTGACCACAAAGCTGAGAAGGCCCAGGACCCTAACTGGATTTCTACTTCAACGACGATTATGAAGGCATCACTCAGTTTCACTAGCACGTTTTGGTGGGTTGTTGTATGTTCTCTGATCCGGCCTACTCAGGTAGATAATACATTGATGCCGGACCTTGCAGTTTTGGTTGCCAACATCCTTGCTAGCTATGATATTGATTTGTCCCACCTTATAGTAGAGGAGATCTATGAGCGGGCCCTAAAGAGGTCCACCTCTATTCCCTTCCTGTGCCTGATATACAGACTATGTATAACTGTGGGAGTAGGATTCTACATACAGTGGACACGATGATAGAGGTTTAGAGGACCCTAGATGCTAGCTTGATAAAGGATGATGAGAATCCTATGGCCTCCGAGAGCACCACATCCACGAGTTCATCTACCAGAGATGTTCACCCCAACACCGCAGTCTGAGCCTACATCATCTATTGCTACTACTCCAGAGGCAAAGGGGCCCTCACGGATAAATGCTTAATGTCGTCCAAGCTATACCTTCTTTTTAAGGGTTTAAGCAGTCACTTTCAAGATAATAACCTAACATAGGTTAGGGTCGAATCCCACAGGGAATATGGTCATGCTTGGAGTAATTACGAGAAATTTGCATTGAATTAACCTACTTATCTCTCGAAAAAGGGGGGTTGTAATTTGCAAGAAAGTAAACCTAAACTAGAACACCTATTGTGTAACCAGTGAGAGAAGTAACTAGGGTATTGTGTTCCACATGAATTCCTAAATTAGTATTACCAGATAATCATAATCTTTTCTAGTGTGTAACATGTCGAACAGTAAGTTAAGTTTACCAAACCCTTTGATCCAGGCGAGAGGTAAATTTTACTACGTGATTTGATCCATCCCCATAGTGTGACATTACTAACCCTTATTTATTGTTCCAGTACAACCTCCCCTTGATCCAGTTTGGTTGATTAGATGAGAGCGATTACATCGAATCCTATTATTTAATCTCTTTCCCCATTAATTACTACCTTGATCCAATCAGTAGCAACTAGGTGATTTCTAATATTAGACACCATTAAAAAGCAATTGAAACAAAGAGAATTAATTAATACATGTATGCACACTTACCAAGAATTATAGATTATCCAGTTTTACCTTGTTAGTTCTTTATAGTTCCTACAATCCTAGTTTTGGATTTAGCTATGTATGATCATTGTAGATGGAGATATTATGCTAAGAAATAACATAATTAAACACTTACAATGATGGATTTAAGAACAAGAAATCCCAATCTTCTCCAATAAAATCACAATGTATTAATTCAAAGTAAAAGTCACAAAATCTAAAGTGACAAAAGTATTTTTTCTATTATCTCGTGTGTCTATCCTTTTAAAAAAACTAAAAACCTATTTATAATAATTAAAAATTAAATCCAAAACGAAATAGGAGAATTGAGTCGGCAATGTCCATGGACTAGGCTATGGGCCGTAAAAGATTCCATGGCTCGTACCTGAGCTTTGTACTTTGTATTCTTCAAAATTGATTATCATTTCTACAAGACCTTTATACGGGCCATATTTTGACTTACGACGCATATAGGGATTCATCTGATAGCTTTCCAGAAACTCCTCCAATTATGATCCTCAAGGCACGAAACCTAATCTATGACTCATATAAAATTCCATGTCTCATTAGATCTCTCGTGGATACAACTTTAAAAGTTAGGCCCTTCTCTGGATCTCAACCACAAAACCCCTCCACGGCTTGTGGAAGTATCCACGACCCGTAGAGTGTCTCGTAAGTCTTTAAAAAGATGCAATTCTGTAGACTTTGCCCAAAATCATGACAACCCCTGTAATCCTGCAAAATAGACACAAAAACACAACAAATCCACTAACATCACTTTGAGAACGCACAAAATCCTAAGTTTTAAGCATAAATAGTGTTGTAATATTGTAGCACATCAACACTGAGAGAGAGAGATGGGGTCCATTACTACTTCTACTTCTATACCTGAGGTCGTTCCTACTCACCCTTCCCCTGCAGGCATGGTATACGTATCGGCAAAGTTAATTTAGGCTCTAGTACAATGACAGGTTTGCAGTGAGTCACAACTGACTCGGTTGCTACAACAAATATGGCCTTGGGTTCACAAGGCCATTTCAGAGGCTAAGGAGCACTTTCAAACACACTTCACAACCACAATAGAGGATAGAATTGAACCATTCCATGGTCATGTAGACGTATTCGAGAGGCAAGTAGAGCAAAGCCTCAAATCAACCTAGCCTACTAACCTTACAACTATCATGGATGATATCCAACAACTCCATACCGAGATGAGAGAATCATCATCAACACCGCTCGTGCTTTCTATGTCTGACCCTACTACTGAGGTAGTTGTTGATTTGTTTGCTGCTAAGGAGACACCGCTCTGCACCTCTAGAAAGAGGCCTCGACTTGAGAGTGATGATCCTGACGCAGTGAGGTGAGAGGAAAAAGTAGTTTTAGGTTGTTAGACAAGCCTCTTTTGTCGATGAGTTATCCCGGCAAACACGTGAGCTTGATAGGGTGAGGGGTGCTAGACCCTCTGGACATGCTGCCGATACTAAAGAGACCACCAAACATATTGGGGGTGATTATACATGGATAGAGATCAACTCTTTGTCACCCAAGTATGTTCTTTTTGACCCCTATTCTTTACTTTGGATATATTTTGTTGCATTGAGGACAATGCAAATAATGTTTGATGGGTTGTGGGTAGTTATAGGCCTCAATGAAGTCTGAGTAACCAAGGCCTACAACTATCCCAATTTTTGAGTCCACGAGGTTTTTTTGCCTGTGCTATTTTCCTAAGGATATTTATTTTTATTGGACTGACATGTTTAGGATGTGTGAGTAGTATTAGTAGCATTTTATACTGATATCTGTGGCATATGTTACTTTTGTTGAAAAATGATACCCCTTAGTTTTTTTTGATGATGTGCTATTGGATAAGTTTTGATAAAAACCATGTGAAATAAATGATTGATAGTGTTTTTTTGGATAAATTAAGATTTAATTGTGATAAAAAACATGATTTGAGAGTCTATGTTAACATTATATTCAGTTCCAAATCCGTGCGAGTATTATTGCATGATTTGGATACTGTGTTTCAATATAAAACTTGCCTTGTTACTCTGACTGAGACTGTCGGTTAGTTGGTTAGGAAAGGATCTTAGGTCATCGTTCATATTAGTCCACTTAGCCTAAATAAACTTACCAAATGCATCATGTTTCTCTTGTTCCTAATGTTTGAGTCATACATGTACCCTTTCTTTGTGAATAACTAAGTAACCAAACCTGTTTGTCTATGAAATCTTGAGTTTAGCCCTGGTCCTTTCTTGAAAATTATGTACCTCAACTCAAGCTAAAAATCTAAGTTGAGAGTGGCTACCAAAAGTGGCCCTAGTTCAAAGGCTAGATATTATGACCTCAACTCAGACCAAAAGCCTAAGTTGAGGGTGGCTGTTGCAAAAGAATCACACTAAATGGGAAAGAAAGTGTAGAAATACAATTAAAAAGGGTAGAATGTAAAATGGGTGCTAGAAAAATGAATAAGATGCCTAAATTTTGAACTGAAAAGAAAAAAAAGTGAAAATAAAAGGTAATGAGCTGAAAGTTAAAGTAAGGCACCCAAAAGCTTGTGAAATAAGAAAAAGGGATCATTGTGGAAAAAATGTCAGTGTAGGTAGCACAAAAGTGTGAAATAATGCAGTGTCAAGGAGGGATATTAGTCACAATATTCCAAAAATATCGTACCAAAGCCTCCTGAGCCTACGTTACAAGCTGAGAAAGTCCTATAGTAATCCTAGTCCAAGTAGTCGATGGTCATAATCATGAGTATAGGGGAAAACTTATGGTATTGTACATAGTGTCTGAATATCTGTTGTGAGCGCGAGTGTTTGTCAGTCCCAAGCATTGAATTTGAACTTATCATCATGAATGAGATAAGGGACTTCTTTTTGTGAGGGAACTTAAATTGCTTGTTGATTTTAGACTGCTTTGGTGAGTGTTTGCTTTTGTACATTGTCGTATCTATTATAGTTGCACTGTCATATCTTGACTCACATGAGTTTCTTTGATAACGATCTGATATATGCACTGATGAGTTTGACTGGGTATCTATTATTGATTTAGAGATGATGTATACCAAGATTGAGGTCTGTGTATTTTTGTATTGCTTATGTAGATTGAGTTCATTGTTAAGGACAAGCAACAATTTTAAGTTGAGGGTGTTGATGTGCTGCCAAAATACAACACTTTTGATGCTTTAAACTTAGAATTTTATGAGTTCTTAAAGCATTGTTAGTAGGTTTAATGTGTTTTTATGTTAATTTTGTAGGATTACAGGAATCGAGATGATTTTGGACCAAGTGCTGTAGATTATAGGGTTTTGAGGATTTATGAGTCCTTATACGGGCTGTGGTTTATTCCATGAGTCGTAGGATAGTTTTGTGGGTCAGATCCGATGAAGGGATGATTTTCAAATGTTGAGGCTACGAGTTGTCATATGAGTCGTAGAAGTTTTGATGGCCCGTATGTTGGTTCTTATGCTGAAGATCAGAGAATATGCTAAAGTGCTGAACTTATTAGACGAGGGCTTCTACCAACCATAAGTCAAGAGACAGGTCATGGATAAGATCGTTCATGGAGGATCGGTGTGTTGAAGATGTGCTGCAAAATTAACAGACAAAACCCCTTTATGGACCATAAGTTAAAAGATGGCTCATAGATGGAGTTCATTGGGTGAGGATAATTTTTTTGCGTTGCAGTGTATGTAGCCTAGGTACGGGCCGTGATTCCTTATATAGCTCGTAACCTTGCCCGTCTGAGTTACCGATTGTAGTTTTCCTAGTTCATTTTGGATTTAGTTTCTACTTATTGTAAATAGATTTTTTTTGTTTTTCTTTCATACAGACGCTGTTTAGGGTCTTATTGAGAATACCACTTGTGATTTTTTTTGCTTTGACATTCACTCTATAACATCGTGATTTCTTGTGAAAATTTTGGATTTCTTTTTCTTTAATTCATCATTGTAAGTGATTAATTATGCTATTCCATAACATGACTTCTTCATCTACAACGAATATGCATATCTAAATTCACTAGGGTTATGGGAACTATGAAGAACTAACAAAGTAAAATCTGGATAATTCGTAATCCTTGAAAAGTGTGCATGTGTGTATTAATTTGTCCCTTCGATATGAATATTTTTTGTAACACCCCATGTTAGAAACGAATCAATGCAGAAAGATTAACCTGAGAAATGACCTAGAGTCACTGTACGAGGGTGACATTCGACACGTAAGAAGAGTCACAGATCATAAGTGGATTCGTAGGTGTAGGGTCTTCGCTTGAAAGATATTGGAGTTTACAAGAAAGTGACCTACGAGTTATTAGATGGCCCGTATAATGGGTTACAACCCGTAGAAATCCTTCATTGAAAGAGGCCAGGAAAATGAGAAAAATGGCTATATGTGTAAAGACTCTACGAGTCCAACCACGACCCTAAGTCTACATACGGCTTGTAAGATGGTCCATGATTTTTGGGGAAAAAAATAATGGTTTATGGATCTTTGCTTACGAACAACAGTATGGGTCACACTTCTTTGTACGATTTGTAAAATTGGGCTATCATGGTTTGGACTACCGGGTTCATTAAGTGTATTTTCAAGCTTCCTTAATCTCTTAAAACAATTAGCAGACTTATCTAGCCCCTCCATGACCCCTTATGCAATTCCAGCCCCTCTCCCATCAAGTCGCGTGCAGAGCACAAGTTTGTATATGTGTCTACTTTAAATGCTCATATCTCTTAGCACACAATGAATTTGATTCTGGATGACCCACCAAATTAAAGCTCTTTGAATTATCTTTCTGACACAACTGGTTTCATCTCATTCGAAGTTTGGATCAAATGTTATGCCCATTTTAGTAAAGCACTGTTAGGCTACCAGTACATACAGCCCACCCTACGGGCTGTGGATTGACTTACGACCCACAAATGGGCTTTCGTGGGAATGATCCGACCTTTTTTAAAAAGGGTGTTTTTTTCCTTTCCTCATACCCTAAGCCCAATGTTGTGTCGTTTTGACTTCTTACATGCCCTATATCAATTTAATACCCTCCCAAAAACCCCATTCCTAAACCATCCTCCCAAAACCTATATCCCAAATCTTCTGAACCTCCCCAAGGTCCCCCATTGAAGGCAAAGGTTAGGGTTTTGGGATTCCTCCATCAAAGCCCCTGATTTCTTCCAATGATCTTCGGCTAAGGTATGTAGGTTTGATTTGTGAAGCCCTTTCCTTCTCAAAGCTCAGGTTCCCTATACTATTTTGGGTTCAAGGTTTTTGCATGTTGTGAAGTTTTTGAAAGTTGATTTAATCATGTAGTTTGTGGTGCATTATTAGTTATATGAAGCATATTAGTATTATGTTATGAACTATGATGCATATTGAGTTGAAATTTATGATTTTCTAGTTAGGGTTTTACAAGTACCTTGTTCGGTTGATTTGAATGATTCCAAATGATTATATCTTATCTTATGTATGCATGATATATATGAATTTAATCTTTACAAGTCCTTGATCATGCAAATCCCATGTTTTGACCTAACCTATATGAAGAGGATATTTTATGAAATAAGAAAGTCTCAATCCATGCTATATAAGAACATGAAGGTCATAAATGTTACTCAATTATGTTATGGCTTCATGAGAATATTATGAAACTTTATGTAAGATCATGAATTCCTTCCTTTACACATCACATCACGGATATTATGAATGATAAAGGTTGCCAAGTATGCTATGAAACCTATTGAAGTTATAAGAAAGCTATACATTATTGAAAAGTCTTCTTTATTATGTTATGACGTACAAGTTTATGCATGTCATGACTATAATCTTGTCTATATGTTATTTGGGAAAAGACTCATTGCAGTAAAAAATAAATGAATGAAAGAAATGTGAGTCTCCACCTAGATATGATCATGAGACTATGATAGCCCGTTAGTAGAGGGATATGAGATGATGAGCCTATACTGAAGACATAGACAAGATTATGATGCTAGCCGATAGTAGAGGCTTAGCCAAGACATAGGATCTATCTTTATAATGATGATTAATATTCTAAATATTTATGGGATGGGTTAGTAGAATACCTCTCCACTAATGATTTCATGATTCATGCTTATGATTATTCTATGAGAGTTTTACTTAGCACCGGGTGAACTTTGGGATAAATGTGAAAGTTCCCCGTTAGAAGAGGCATGAGACCGTTAGTAGAATCCCATTGTCTCATAACTATGTACCACCGTAGGAAATAAGAGTCACCCGCTAGTAGAGGTTGATTTCTAGACCAACCAATGGTAGAGGTTGCTCAATAGCAAGACGTTAGTGGATACACTTAGGCATCTTAGAAGGTCACCTTGGAAAGTGATCTTCCCCTTTCCTCGGGTGTAGGGAAAATATCGGGACTCCATGGTTTAGCTCACATGGTTTATGTCGGTTAAAGGGTGTTCTCACATATGTTCAAGTTCTCCTTATGACCCCAAGATGTACTTCTATGATGATTTAAGATAGTTCCCTCATATTATGTCTAAAGATATCTATTTCTATGAAAAGTGTTTTAAAGTTCCTATAACTCATGGTTTTACAAGTTTTAATGGTATTTCTCCTAAGGGTATATGACTAAGTCTTCAAGTACGTAAGATGGACTCCATTATGATTACTAATATTTCTTGCACAATAAAATGGTCGATTATGTAGAGCGATGAATTATTCGCCCAAGGATATTAATATTTCAATTGTTTACAACATGTGTCTTCTCAGTAATCTAAGTCTATGTGTATCAATATGCTTTCAAGTAAGGATAAGTTTTTTATTTCTCCTATGCATTATCTTATGTTTCATGGCTAAATTAGTATGTTATATGATCTCCCTTACGTATGTTCTCCTCATACTTCAAAGATGTTTCTTTTATGGCATACGATTTAAATCTCTATATTTCACGCTTGTTCTAAGTGTATATGATTCCCTTATTCATGACTATGCTCATCCATGCATCCTACCAAGTTCTTTCTAAAGTTACCTTTTTATATTTAAATGATATTGGCTTGATTATGACTTACTAATGCTTTTAGAAAATATATATAATAATATGAGACTTAGTATGAATCATTTCATCATTGTTTCCATGTCATGAATTGCATACCTTCATACTAGTACATTCAAAGTACTGATGCATACTTCTATGCCTACATGACTTAACCATATAGGGATCGATGCTCTTCCACATCCTCCACGTGGCTAGCATTAGAGTGTCGCAGTGGAAGTTGGTGAGTCCTATAGTTAGGGACGACATCCTAGTGATATTTCTAGTTTGATGTATTAAGATAAGTTAGTTTTCAGTTGTATAATTCCTTTTGCTGTGATTGTATTTTGAGGGTAAGCTTGAACATATCTTAGCCCCCGCCAAGTTTATGTTAGAGGTATTGTTTGACACATATGTTATGGTTGTATCCAATTCTTTTAATTCATTATGGTTTAAGCTTGTGGCCCTTAGCCCCATTTACCCTTAGTTTTCTATCTTATCTTTATGCCACTGTCTATGAATTGTTAGGATACTTAATATAGCTTAGGGAAGTTCTTTTGGATTTCTGATTTTCCGTGTGACGACTAGGCCCCTAGGTCAGGGCTCTTACACTTTTTAATTGTGGCCAATATTAGAACTCACCTAATTCTTACTTACTGAATCAAGGGGGTAAAGAATGGGATAAGAGAAAATTAACAGGATTTGATGTGATCCCTCCCGTCTGATCAACTTGAACTGATCATGGGATAGTTGTATTTGGATAAAAAGTAAGGGTTAGTAATGTAACACTACGAGGATGAACCAAATCATGTAGTGAAATTTTCCTTTCGCCTAGATCAAAGGGTTAGGTAAACATAACTTACCAGTTTTGTATGATGCACACTTAGAAAGGCTATGATTATCTAGTTATATTGAGTTAGGAAATTCATGGGGAACACAATACCCTAGTTACTTCTCTCACTGATTTCACAACTTCTTCACTTGAAAGATTGTCGTAGTTTAGGTTTAATTATTGCATCTTTATAAAACCCTCCCCTTTTGGGGAAATAAGTAGGTTAAGTCGATTTGATTGCTCATAATTACTCTAAGTCTAAACCTTATTTCTTGTGGGATTGATCCTAACCATCGTTAGGTTCTATATTTTTGCAACGATTGCTTAATCCTCAATTTGGAGGTGTAGTCTAGGCACATCAGTTTTCTCTATTAAGGATCCACCACTAAAGCAAGTTGGGTTTCATGTTCTTCAAGGAATCAAGGTCAATCTCTCCAAAATTTCTAGAGTTTGTCCATCAGGGTATGTTGGTGTTCATCCATGGATCCCAAATCAAACTCAACTTTCTTTCAAGTTTCAAGCAAATTTTTTTCTTTAAATAGACCTAATCCAAGGATCTCACCCCTTGTGGGGTCAGGGGTTTAGCCACACACCCTCAAGCCTAGTCATAATATAAAGCAAAAGTACAAAGAGGGGTACACGACCATACCTCCATCCTACTAAGGTTCTTAAGTCCACTTAGAAAGCCAACGTACTTGTCCCTCGTACTGAATAGAGGCTAATTAAGACTAAACCTAAGAGAGGACTTCTCTCATTATATAAAATCTAGGAAAGAACAAATAAGGGAAACTTTCCCTTTATAGAAGTAAGAAGGAAACTAGATCCTAATACCTATTCAACAAGGTTATGACTAGACTAGCAATAACCTAGTTGAATAAGTTTAGCGATAGAACACTAGTATAGAGAAGTCTATACCTCAACCAGCTGCAGATCAAGGTGGATTCTTAATCCTTTTCAGTTTCTTTATTCTGAAACTTGCCATTCCAAACTTGTCCATCCTGTAGCTTTCTTTAATCTTAGGTGGAAGTTGATGATGAGAATAATATTGTTGCACCAGGTTAGTATGTTGACTGCGTTTAGGTAAAAGATCAACAATATTGTTAGTTTCCCTGTAGGTATGCCTACAACTAAAATATTCTAGTTGATTGGTCAACGTTATAAGCTCTCTAATGTAGTCATGCAATTTCCATGGAGGCTGAACATTAGTTCCAAGAAATTTGGTAAGAGGTTCTAAGTCAACTTTTAACATAATATGTTTGTAGCCATATTGTAGGCACCAACTCATACCAAAAATGGCAGCTTGAATTTTTGCGTGATTATTGGTGCTTACCCTCAGTGGCACACTAAAAGCATAAATTAAATTTCCATGGTTATCCTTGAGAATTCCACCTCCTCTTGTCTTCCCCGAATTCCCAATTGCACTCCCATCAATGTTAAGTTTGAGAGCATTACCAAGTGGCTTGGTCTAATTAACCTTGATGATTCTCCAATCATGCCTGTAATGTTTTACCAATTGGCATAAATCTCCCTAGTTATTAGGACATTGTAGGTATAGATATGCTGTATTGAGTATATGAGAGACATCCTTGAGAATTAGAAATTTGACTCTTGAGCTCTTAGAGTTTTTTCCTTCATATTTAGTTGAACACCTATTTTTCCACAGTTTCCACACAATGAAGATAGGAAGAGCTTGAAGCATGAGTTTGTGAACCTCACTGTTAGGCTTCAAAAGCCACCACCTCATGAAAAAGTTCCTGATAGGAATGTGTCTGTGGGTTTGACAAAGCATCTGAGGAAAGAAATTCCAGATATGAGTGGCAAAATTACCAGTAATGAAAATATCGTCTATGTTGTCCATACCAGGGTAGCAACAACAAGAACACCTTTCAGGTTCTCTCCCAAAAATAGTGATGGTATCATCAGTGGGTACCTTTTTCATAAGAACTCTCTACATAAAAAATGACACTTTAAAAGGAATATACTTATTCCATGTGTAGGAATTAACCATGGTTTTGTCCCTTTTATTTCTGATGAGGTTCCACGCAGAGGCACAGGAGAACTTGCCATTTTCACTAGGTTTTCGAATGATCTGATTAGGAATCCCTTCCTGGATTTAAAGTCTGGTGCTCAAGATATTTTGAATTAGCCTGGGGGGGGCATGTTGCCTTACCATTGTCTCATCCCACTACCCCTCATGGACAAAATAGGATACCTTAATATTATGGATCCTGTGGCTGCTCTCACTGTAATTAGAAAGGGGTCCCACCCTAAGCCAATCATTCCACCAAAAATCACAGTTCCCAGACTGAAGTTTCCAACTAATATGGGTTTCCACAATGTGTTTGTTGAGCATCATGTATTTCCAAACTAGAGAGTGTCCATTATTCCACTTCTTAGCAATAGGATTGACCCTTTAAAAAGAGTTCTTGGTCCTGAACTGCCACCAATTCTTATACTGGAAAGCTTTACAAATATCAGACAATTTCCTGACTCTAATACCTCCTTCTTCACAAGGTTGAGAAAGTGTGTCCCAAGAGGCCCAATGATACTTCTTCCTGTCCCTATCCCAACCCCATAAAAAGTCAACAATCAAGTTTTTGATGTATTTAATGGTGGTCTTGGGAGGAGATACAACTGCAAGAGTATGAATAGGAATGAATTGTAGAAAATGTTTCACAAGAGTGATTCTACCTCTATAGATTAGAATTCTTAATTGCCAACCACTAATTCTTTTATCTACACTATCCACTAGACGAAAATAATAATAATCCTTTGACCACCAATATACAAAGGGCAACCCAAATAAATCATAGGGTTGTTATGCTGGCAGAAGCTAGTCACTTCCTTGATCATATCAATAGTATATTGAGGGTTTTTGGTAGTAACCATGAAGTGACTTTTGGCCTTGTTAATGAGATGATCAGAAACACCCTCATAGGTGAAAGGGTCTTCATGATGAGGTGCAAAAAGGTTCTATTAGCAGCTATGAAAATGATGACATCCTATGAAAATCTCAAGTGGTTGACTTGAGGACCTCTCCTTTCCATGTTGAACCCCATATATATTTGTCGATGGTGAAGAACATTCAACATTCTAGAGAGTACCTCAGCCTCTATGATGAACAAAGCAGGAGAAAGTGGGTCTCCTTGTTTAAGGCCCCAGTAGAGTGGAAACAACCATACCTTACCCCATTGAAAATGATGGAATACTAGTTGTTGCTCATGATTCTACGCACCATATCTATAAATATTTCACAAAACCCATCTTTCTCAAGACCAGGCAAGAGAAGGACCAAGACACCCTATCATAAGCCTTTGTCATATATAGTTTAATGACCACATTGTCCCCATCTTTGGGCTTCTTGATACCATGGATGATTTCCTGAGCTAACATGATATTTTTAGAGATATTTATTCCTTTCACAAATCCTGTTTGATTGTCAGAAATGAGGCCAGGCAAGATGGGAGCCAATTGAGGCTAAAAAGCATGGAAATAATCTTGTTAGTGAAATTGCTAAGGATGATAGGCTTGAATTCAGAAAATATTGTTGCATTTGCAACCTTAGGAAGTAACACCAAACAAGTATGATACATGAACCTGGGCATCGAATGACCACAAAAGAAAGATTGTACAATAACAAGGATATCATCTTTGATAATCTCCCAACAGGATTGAAAAAATTTCCTACTCAAACCATCTGGACCAACTACTGAGTTAGGATGCATTGAAAATACAATGTGCTTAACTTCCTCCATGGTGGGCATGCTTTGAAGACTTTGATTTTACTCATAGGTAACCATTCTAGGAATACATTGGATCAAAGTGTAATTGATCTTTTTTTCCTGTCCAGAAAATGTATCTCTGAAATGATCACAAACCACTTGAGCAATATTCTTATCCCCTTGAATAATTTATCTCCCTCAATACTGATCCTGTCGATGAAAAGCCTTCTCCTCCTGCCTCTCATGAGAGCATGAAAGTAACTAGATTTGGAATCTCCTTCTTTGAACCAATGCAACTAAGTTTTTTGCTTTAGAGTAAAGCTTTCAAATTTCATGAATTTTATATACTCAACATTGATACAATGAAACTTTTTTTCTATTCTCCTCAGAGTTGGTGTTGATGACATCATCCTTACTTATTCTAACTTGCTCTTCATATTCTTTCACAGAAACAAAAATGTCCCTATATTCCTTTTTGGACCAAATACTGAGAGTCCTAGTCAACCTTTTCCTTTATAGATAGAGCTTTCACATAGGGTCCTCAGTCACCTCCCTATTCCAACAATCTGTTACAATTTTAAGGAAGGATTCATTATCCACCCAATAATGTAAGAACTTAAAGTATCTAGTGGTATTCTCATGTCTCTCTCTCATTTCCATGAGGGGATTATGATCAGGCCCTATAGAAGAAAGGTGAGTGATAGTAGTTTGAGACATTTTTCCCAACCAATTATCATTGACCATGGCTCTATCCAGTATTTTTCAGATCCTTTCCTCTTCAGCTCTTTGATTACACCAAGTAAAGTGAGGGCCACTATAACTCGAATCCAGCAACCCACAAGCTTCTATGATAGTAATACATTCCAAGCTCTTGTTCATATTGTAGAGTAATCCTTCTTTTTTCGTCAATAGAATAGATGATATTAAAATATCCAATGGTATACCAGGGTCTATCAATATTGGAGAAATTCATAAGCTTATCCCTCATAGATCTTCTGAGATGATCTCTACATTTAGCATAGATGAAGGTTATGATAAAGTTGTGTCTGCATGCTCCACATGATTTAACCAACATGTATCCGGCTATTCATCACTGTCCAGCATCCTACATTCATGATCATTAGTCCAAAACAACCAAATTTTACCATTGTGGTTACAATGAGACTTATCCATATTCAAAAGCATTCTATAACTGTTTATTTAAGGATTATCAACTAAAGTCTCAAGAACATCTATAAAAGTAAGGTTGTGGATATTTTTGAGGTTTTGAAGTCTTTTCATAAATCCTTTGGTATTGATATTTCTAGTGTTCCAACAAATAATACTAATCATTAAAAACCTCTACTTTTGGATCTAGTGTTGGGTCTGCTAGAAGTAGCAGATGTGTTAGTGGAGGGTTTTTTGCTGAGTTGTTTCTGATGAGGTCTACCCCTTGGAGACAACCCTTGTTTAGCAACAACTTCTTGGACTTCTCCTTGAAAATTGGTGTTGATGGTAGAACCAAATGCTCTAATTAAGTATTCACTAGTCTCATCAGCTAGAATCTCATTGTCATCAACTAACTGATTGTCTTTAGCCAACTCATATTCTAAGTGGATCACCCCATACTTATAAAAAACCACAGGCATTGATATAAAATTACCATCAATTATTGGATTATCTTACTGAGCCTGAAAGTTTTTCTAGATCTCTTCCTCACTCATCTATCTTTGTTTAATAGCATCTCTCCTTTTTTTACTTAACTTATTATGAGATTTGGAGCATTAATCTCCCTATTCTTACTAGTAGTATCAGAAGAATGAACTTAGGACTTTGTGTGATTATCCTTTGTTTCTTGGACATAGGAGTGCCCACATTGTGCTGGCTTGTGTGATCTTTTTTTTGGAATAGAAGTAGAATGGTGAATCAAATTGGAGTCACAAGCTCTTATTTGGACCATACCATGAAAGATATCCTCCTCATTAACCTCCCCCACAGTCCTCCCAGATGTACTTTTATGAGGAGATTGTTGAGATTGATCTAAATAAAGGCATGAAGAGGTTTTAAGAGTACTAGATCATGTCCCGAGCTCAGTGATGGGGATTTCATACAAAGCCTGAGACAAATCCTTCCCCTTGGGTACCCCTTCTTACAGATTAATAGGTCTCTACTTACTCTTTCTAGCCAAACCTCCTTCGGCTTCATCAATAATAAAATCAACATTAATAATAGAGGGGTTTGAGGGATGGGGAGTATTGAGTCAATACCTGTCTCCTTTACGTGATTGTAAACCTCATTCTGATCCTGGATTATAGTCCCAATAGTTATACTTTGGGACCCTTGATATTGTGGGAGTGATATCTAGTTAGGTACATTCACTTGAGTTGTTTGTTGCCCCATTACTGGAGCCTCTTCCTTATCCTATTATTCTTCTATAAACTTGTTTGTGCATTGGTCCTGTAATACAAGATCAATACAATTATTGTGAATAGGAATGAATGATGTTATACCTGTCTACTCATTTTTATTCTGATAGCTTATATCATCCTTCTACTGATTGGGAGGTGTTGGGATTGACCTTACTGCCCGTTGAATAGCCTGAGATTTCCTTGGATATTTCCTTCTTTGTGTTTTCCATTGGGGTTCTTGATGTTGATTAGCATCCTCTTGATTAGACTGCTTTTTTATAATAAGAAGTAGATGTTCCAGTATCCTTTTGCATCCTATGCCTCTTGTCCTCAACTTGATCTTATTTGTTCTTCTCCTCCTTTTGGTTACTATTATTTTCAACTTCCAGCTCCTTTCTCTTCTTTTTGGTCCTCATCTCTCATTTTAATGGTATATTCATGTATCATATGTCCCTAATGTTTCCAGTAGCTACAATACCTAGGTACATTTAGTTGATGGCCTGCCATCTTCCAATAGTGATGTCATCATGATCAATATCCATCAAGATATGGTTAGGCCTTTCCTTGGTCAGATCCACTTGAATTCTCACCTTTTCCAAACTTTCTCTAATTTTTTGGACTGAAGCAGTATCAAAATAAAGAACCTTCCCAATGGGTGACAATAATGCAGTTACAAATTCTTTCTTATAATAGTGCCAAGGTAATTCAGAGAGGGACCAGCCATATTGGAACTATAGGGGTTTCTTCCTTCGGCTTGAATGTTTGTATCCAGTCTATATTCTCATGATTTGACCCTTAATATTCTTTTTCTATTTTTTCCATACAGTGATATAGTCCAACTCATTATCCAAATCAATATACACATGCCTCACATTAAAGTGAGTTATCTTAACACCACCTGAAAGTTGAGTTTGCAGGATGAAGCTTTTCCTGATCAGTTCAAATTTGGTCATGGTGTTACTGAACTTGCCAACCAAGGTGAATTTGCAGCTGGCAGCACGTTTAACCATAAAATCTTCTTTATGAAAAATGACAACAGGTAGCCCTTGTCTCATAGTCATAATTGGGTTGTTAAGCTCAATAGGGATCTCATTTTTGGCCTGATTAACTTTGAGTCTAGCCGCCAAGGTTTGGACTATAATGAAAGGAGTTGGATTAAGATTCAGATCCTTTTTGGTATTAATATGAGGATTAGGATTGGGGTTAGGAATCTTCTATCTATTTTGGTTAAGATTGACATTGGAAAGAGGTTGTTTTGAGGCCTGTTAGTTCTTATGAGCAATGGGGATGAATTTTTCATGGTTGTTAGAAACCTTGGAGAAGTTGTGTTATATACGGGAAGTGTTAACGAGAGGCTTATCCTGACTGGTACTAGCTTTAGACTTCCTATTTTCATTTTCTTGCCCTGAAAGGAGTTGTTGATCTTTCTTATCATTAGGTACACTTGAAGTGGCTTGTTGGTTTTTACTGGTGTCATTTTCTTGGTCTATCATCCAGTAGGTCACCAGAGTTTTATCCAATCCATCAGCAGCCTCCATGCTAGAAAGATTTTCATTCAATTGGTTAGAGCTTCCTATATTAGGTAGCTCTTCCTGTGAGGAATAAACTTCAACAACAAGGGCCACTCAAGATTTCTTCGAATCCATTTGAATCTTAGGTGTTTTGTTGGCAATTTCTTGTAGATTCACCTGCTGAGATAACTCTATTGGGGGTTTGGGTTGGTCTAATATCTGGTTCGCAAGAGTTTCTTTTAACGAGGGATCATCCTCTCTAGCAATTTTTTTTCAAATCAGAACAAACCAATTAGAGGAGCTATCTTTTGATCTGTCATTTGATTCCTCCATAAAATTTGTTGTCGATGTTATGATGGGTTTTTGCAAATTTGAAGGACTAAAATGTGAAGTAGAGAATGATGTTTCTTGAGATGTGCTCATATTAAGATTTTGCATCAGTTATGACTGATCCGACAGCCGTAGGAGATCTACCAACAGAGGAGATGCCATTCTGGTAGATTGTTTCCTGCATGAATCTCCTAGCCATTAAATTTCAGAGTGAAACTTTTTAGAGAGAGAAAGAGTCGTTGTCCATAGCATAAACTTATGGGATTTCATGATTTTACTTGCATGAATTATGATAATTACTTGATTGCATGAATTATGATAATTACTTTAATTGCTGAATTATGATAATTACTTGATTAATGTAATCAATTACTTATGAATCACTTCAATTTACTTGAATTGCATGATTTTTTATTGAATTTCACGGAATTTCATTACATGCTATTTAGGCTTATGAAATTGTGATAGGATCTCTTAATTATGATTTAATTTGATCCCAATTGCATGATTTTTCATGAATTTAATTAGATTTCACGATTTTAGATTTAATTGACTATCAACCCATGTTTTGTCCTAATTTTTATTCCAAGCTATGATTAATGAATAAGATTTCAAGTATTCAAGTATGAATGTAATCATGATTATGAAGGGTGATTCAAGACCCTATTTTTTTACAAGTTGACAAGTTGGAAAATTATACCTATATTTCATGCAAGCTAGGAAGATGGGCTATTCTTATGATTTGAATTTATTTACTTGGTTATTATACTTACCCTACAAGTTATGAAAGTATGACTACTATGAGTTATGAATTATAATTTTGACAATTATATTGCATGCATAAGTATTTTGTAGGGTTTGACTTAGCACCAAATGAGGCTTGAGGTGGGGGCAGGACCCAAGGGGTCCTTATATAAAGTCTTAAATCTTATAACTCTGTGCCACCTGACTTAGCTAGTGGATTCATATATAGCATCATGTTCATGCCACCAACTTTGTGGGGTAGAGTTCTACCTTTGCAAGTAGACTCCTGCTTCTCCTGTGTTGAGACATCATCAAAATTTCATGTAATAGCCCATATGGTCTTATTATCGATTATGGTTCTATTCCCACATAAATATATACATGATGATTTTGAGATATTTTATGATGCTCCCATTTATGATTTAAAGATACATTGATCATTCATCATATTGTATGCCTATTTCCTTGATATGATTATGCATATTGTTTACTATGCTATGACACCTTCTTGTTGCATTCCATACCTAAATACTTTGTACATTCCAATATACTAACACATACATTTTTTTGCCTATATTGTGTCACAATGTAGGGACGAGCAGCGATACTATTCTTTGATATCATGGCTAGATCCGGACACTATATTTGAAGACTTTGGTTAGTTTTCATATTTTGGGAACAAGCCTTTACATTCATATTTGTATGCTACTATGTGTGATGCCCTAGATCGTGAGCTAAGAATTGAGTCATTCCTCATATGCATATAGGCTCAACTTTATGACTTCTAATGTGATGAAATCAATTTTCAGGTATTCATAATGTATTACATGTGGTTTGGGGCTCATAAGGAGTCTCTTACATCGAGTCAAGTCCAAAGAATTCCTATTGACTAAGTTTCAGTATAATTTCATATAAGGATTGAATTTAAATGTCTATATATCTTAGAACATAAAAATTTAGGTGACCCACCACCTATCAAATTAAAGGTCTTTGAATTATCTTTCTAATGCATTCCATTTTGCATTATTCGGAGTTCGAAGTAAACAGTTATGACCATTTTAGTGAAGCATGTCTAGACTATGCAATTTGGCAAGCTGAGTGCCAATTTGGTGACTCGCCAAATACATTAGGCGATCCCAGACTGTGCTCGCCAAATGGTTTTGAAAACTCTCAAAACTTTCATATTAGGCGATCTGGAGGTCCCATTTGGTGACTCATTGAATGGTGCAGCGAGGAGACCTCCAGTTAGCTAATTTTGCCATCGAAATTTATTAAAATATCATTTTTTGACTTCTGATGATACTTTTACATTTTCAAAAGATTATTTCGATCCTTTTACCCTATATCCACTATCCAATTTCTTTCGAGCTCTTCACCCATTTCAAGAATTCTTCAACCTTCTTCTCTATGTTGCTCTAAGGTATGTGAGGTTTATTCATGAGTTCTTTTCACTCATGAAGCCCAAGTTTTATCTACCAATTTTTCCTAATTTAGGTTATAAAATTTCATAGAGTTTCATGCTATGACTCCAAATGCATATATTATGAGTTATTTGATCTTTATTTAGCTATCTTATTTAGCTATCTTAATATTAATTGACTCTCAATTGTATGAAATTGTTGGTTTACCAAGTATTCCTATATCAAGCTATATTGAATCATTGAAATGTATGGTGGGTTGTTTGGATTATGATTTAAATTGATGAACTTCACGGTGTTTATGCATAATCTCATTGAAATACATGATTTAAAAATGTTTTGACTAAAACCCACCTACTTTGCTCTATTTTCCATAAAAGTATTATTTGTATGACCAAGGCTTCAATTGAATGTTTATGAAAGCTATTTACTATATATATGGGAGTCCTTGAATGATAAGCTAATGTTGGCGAAAGGTTTTCTCACCTCATATGATGGATTCTTTATGTGAAAGGACAATTCTCACATACTTGAATTACTTAAGGTTTAGAATAAGCTATTCTATATGTATGCATTCTTGACAAGTTTTGAACTATAACTATTATTGATTTTATGAATGCATGATATTTATTTTGTGTTACTTGACTTAGCACCGAATGAGGCTTGAGGTAGAGAACTATCCCCAAGGGTCCTTATATAAAGTTTTTTGTCTCATAACTACGTGTCACCGTGGGATGATATTAATATGCCTATAAGGTTCAAGTTAGTGGATCCATATGTAACACTCACCAAAATGGGCAAGGTCCATAAGGTGGGGTATAGTCTACCTTGGCAAGTAGGCTACTCTTTCTCCGATACAGAGGCAACATCGAGATTCCATGTAGTAGCTCGCATAGTCTTAGTGTCAGTTAAGGTCTCCTCCAGCATAGTTACGTATATGTTATGTTATGATGTTTATGTTCCTTCAAGAATGTTTTAAATAAGGCATTGATCATCCATTACATATTGAGCTTATTATCGTTACTATGATTATGCATTTTGCCTACTATGATATATGATTTCCTTGTTGCATTACATCCCACATACTTAGTACATTTCAAAGTACTAACACATATATTGCCTACATGATATCACCATGTAGGTTCTAGCGATCATTTCCTCATACTCGTTAACTTGTGGATTGAAGACTTTGTTCCATTAGTGAGTCCTCTAGTTTGAGGATAATAGCCTTAAAATCTAGCTTGTTATTTAAGACTATGATATTTTGTTCCACTTTATATACATTTGAGGGTGATCTTGGGATATGTTTAAATCCCCGCCTTATCTATGACTTAGAGGTATTATTGGATATTTGGACATGTATCTTCTTGGGTCTTGTTCTTATGCTTATAATGATTATCCCTTACATCCTATCCCTTAGTTTCCATTTGTTTTATTATCTATACCAATGATGTGTTTTATGTATGAAATGAGGCTTGTTTGAGATACCTTTGGGTTCCTCATTCATCATATCACATTTAGGACCTAGGCTTGGGTTGTGACATAATGATTGAGACTCTTTGTATTTTCTTTCTTTAGTTGAGGGCGAGCTAGTGGCATCTTCTAGTCCTCGCCAAGATCTAGTTAAGTATAAGCATGTTTGAACATAAGAGTTTTTTAATCTAGGTGACTAGAGTAGGTGTCTGCACAACCCGATAGTTGGGTGATGACAAAATCATTTAAGTTTCATTCATTCACTTACACTAACATTTTATGATTTCAAGATTTCAAGTGTTATAATGCAAAAAGATCTTTGATTCCTTTTCTTGATGACACTTCCAACCAAACACATTGGTATTCAGGCCAATTCTGTCTTTTATTCCATTATTATTGTTCAATTATTTACCCATTACTTAAGTTTTGTCATAAAATATATCTTCTAAAAAGTTAGTTCATCATTGTTTAATTACATGGTCATTAGTCCATGTGTCTTAAACCACATATACAAATTCAATTGTATTGATTTAAGGAAAAATAGTTTGATGTCCACCATGGAAATTACACAATTATGGTATTGTAATGACCTTTTGATTTTCCCTTTGCAAACTTTTGAGGTTTTTCTGTAGGAAACCTAATCACAATTGTGAGAAACAACAAAGGCAATAAATAGACCAACTCCAATTAGGAAAATGATATTTTTTCCCTAAACAATGATCAGGTGACACCCAATTTACATGGAGAACTTTCAATGGAGGATCGAATCTTGCATGGGGAAGGGAATAAAACTCTAAGTAGAAGATATAACTAGTGAATGCAATAATTATGAGAATGATGATAATATAAATGGTGTAGATAATAGTTGTAGAATGGTGTAGGTGATGGTAGTGGAAATGGTACTAAGGATAGTTATGGACATAGTGGAAAGTTGGAGTAAATAATGAAGATCTTGATAGCTCATATGGCAAACGAATTATATTTGCCTTAGTAGAGATGGAGCCATTAAAGATGGTCATAGATACGGTGAGAGAATATGAGAAGGTGTCTAGGGAACTTATAAATATTGAGAAGAGTAGTTGTTACATGTATAGGAATGTCTCATCAATACTAGCTCAAGAAGTTTCTTCTATTAATGATTTTTGACAAAGGTACTTTTCTCTTTAAGTACTTGGATTTCCATATTTTTTCATTCCAGAAAGAAGAAGACTACAATGATTTAATTAAGAATATGAAGGATAGGACACAAAATTGGAAAGTGAGTCTAAGTTTCTTTGGTGGTGAAGTTGTACTGATCAACAATGTCTTTCAGAGCATCCCATATATCTACTCTCTGTTATGGCTCCCACTAAATATACTATTAGTGAAATTTATAGAATCTTTTTGGGGTTCTCCTAAAGTAATAAGGAATAAGGCAGAACTAGAGATTGTTCCTCATGGTTTAAGATGTGCCTACCAATAGAAGAAGGGGGTTTGAGTTTTAGATCTATTTTTATATGTCCAAGGCATTTGTTGCTAAATTTGGTAGAAATTTATAATCTCAAAAACTTGCTAGTCTAATTTTATGTGGAACAAGTATTGCACGAAGTAAATTCCAACTTTGGTGCAATAAAAGATGGATCTCACTTACGAAAGTTGATGCTAACGACAAAAGATGTCATTAAACATGCTATATGGTGGAACCTAGAAATGGTAATACAAATATCTGGTATGATAGTTGAACAAATTAGGTTCATTAGCTAATTTTGTATCTTCTAACTTTCCTATGAATCTATCTATGAATAATTAAAATTTTCTTGATACAAAGCTCCCTCAAACATGATTCAACATATAACCTTTGTTATGTCAATGGATGCAAGCTCATAATAAACTGACAAATCATGGTGGTTACTGCAATGACCCAACCCGCTAGTGATATTGTCCGCTTTGGGCATAGGCCCGCACAATTTTAAAATGCATCATTAGTAGGTAAGATCTATTTACTTATATACCCAATATCTCTCCTGTGTTTTGCTGATGTGGGAATCTCATCTTAAGTTTGGTTGTTACATACACTCCATCTATGGACTCAACGTCCTCGTTGAGATTTGTCCCACCGTATGGGATTCACCTAGAATCAACATTGAGGTTTGTCCCGCCTCGCTAAGATTTATCTAAAATCAGTTTAACTCTAACCCACATCAACAAGGCTGACACAGGAAAGACTCTAATACCATATGTAATGACCCAGCACGCTAGTGATATTATTCGCGCTGGGCTTAGGCCCGCACGACTTTAAAATGTGTCACTAGTAGGTAAGATATGTTTTACTTATATACCTAGTATCTCTCCTGTGTTTTGTTGATGTGAGACTTCTCATCTTAAGAAAACTTGATCTTAGAGCATAGAATTCAAGTGTCCTAGGGAGTCTATGGAGCCATGTCTAGTAGAGTCTTGTTTATGGGTGTGTTGTGCACCACACTTTACAAGTAGGAGGCTATGGAATATTAGGAATTATTATATTTCTTTACTATTCTGATTCATGCTATAGAGTTAAACTCCAGAAAAGCAATCTTCTAACTCGTTATTACATATTTGCAGACCATGCCTTACAAACACATTACGAACTCGACTTTCCTCCCTAGGGATGTGTTGAGCGAGTATTCACTATGAGATTTTAGTGGGATTATATTTTTTAATTGTTACCTAGTAGTTATAAGTTGGTATAATATGAGAAACGTGTGTGATGCACATGTTAGCACTAAGCACTAAGCTTAAATTTGGAGGAGCGGTGTGAAGAAGGAGATAACATTATGGCAGTGATAGTCCTAGTTGGGAATTTTCTCTAAGAGTCTTGCTGTAGTGTGTTATTGTCGTTAAGATGTTGACTTGCAGGTTATATGATGCTACGAGTATGGTAGAGGTACCCCTTAGATTGAGATAGTGAATTGAGGATGAAACACTAGATAAGAAGAGGCTTAAGATATACATTTGCAATAGTGTAAAATTGTGTGAAGCTCTAAGTTATGACTTGCTATAACAACTAGATAGTATATTTGGGTTTTCAATATAGAGTAAGCTGGTGTAAGCATTTTTATCACCCTTAGTAATTAGGCTGATAGGGATTTATTAATAAATGACGATGAGCTTTACCTTGTAGTCCAAGACTTCTTTACTCAATTATATTAGAGCTTAGAAGTTGAATGTTAGTAGACTAAAAAAAGAAGTTAGATTATAAGAGTTGTAAAAAGTGATTATGTATGTCAATAAGAGCAGTAAGTATAGAAAGATGTCTATAGAGCTAGAAGGAATCTTAGAGTAGTATCTCAAAAGAAAGTTCTAATAGCAAATTTATATCTTTGAGTATAGTGTAATAGGAGAGTGTACGATGTTCTTGTGGATAGTGATGCCCCAATCGTGTGGAGATTCATACTTATAGTTTAGTAAAGAGAATTGGTTTGCAAACTTAGGGAGTGGACCTTTGAGATAAGGGGGAGATAAAAAGTTAATAAACTAAAGTGAGTTTTGAGCTTTCGATAGTGATGAGTTGATCAGGATGAGACATTGATGCTTTTCTATCTCTTATATTCCTAATAACTTAGTTAAGGTGATACTTTATTTCTGTCTTGTGTATAACCACCATGCCTATATCCTAGACTCATGCACCTGATGTTGATTCATGTTCATGTTGAGATCTGAGGATGGGGAGTGACAATTGTATTTTTATCTCATGAATCTTATAGTTCCTAACCTTATGTCATATGAGACATGACTTGAGTTTCACAACATGCCTGATTCCATAAAGTCAAGATAGGTCCTAAAAAGCTAATGAGATTATATAACATTATGAATGCTCTCAGATCAAATTATTTGAATGTATCGTACCTATGGTCTTTCACTCTAATCCTTTCCAATGACCCTTCTTTCTAGTCTTGATAGAGACATTGATGATAGTAGATGAGTTATTGTTGATAAATAAGGGTGGATGTTCTTTAATGTGATAATTATGATATCCTTCTTTCATTAAGGTTATAGATATGGAGGAAGAGCGATATGAGATCTTATTGTGTGAAATAGATAGGTAAGAGTGTATTGTTGTACCTCGAGGTAAGTCTCATGCATAATAGATGTATAGGTGTCAGAGTAGGCTTGACAATTCATAGTTGTTGTTGACTTTAAAGAAGCTATAAAGCAGCTAGGATGATAGGCTTAAATGTGTGGATGCCATTATATGAGTAATTAGAGAGGGTTATCGATGACTTTCAAATGATTGTTCCAAGTAATTGTATTAGAGTAGTGAGAAGGAGTAGTATTCTCTAAATAAAATCCCCTGTGGAGGTATAGAGCTTGAGTTTTGAGGATTAGCTTTGTATGAATATGATCATCCTAAAAATAACACTTTAGAGCTTAGAATTAATCTTGAATGGAATAAGAGGATATGTTTATGCGAAGATTTCAATAGGAGTTATAAGTTTCAATTGATGGAGTATAGTGCCATGAAAAGGAGCGTAATTGAGATGAGGTGCTAAGTCTGAGAGTTATCCGTAGAGTCTTACATATCATGATGGTCCCATTCTCGATTAGAGTTGATGACTTCCTTCTTGAGTTTGAATAACTGGGTGTCGAGGTATTTAAATGATTTGAATTATTTGAGTTCTGATGTTCTATTCATGCCTGATGGTGAGGGTATCTAAGGTAGTATCTCTACTCTTGATTTGAACTGATTTGCCTATTCTGATTTTGATTGGTGATTGTCCAAATGGGTTGAAAAGTATGATGGTGGTTGGTTGGCTAATTAAATTTTGATTGTTATTCATTCCTCGAGTCCATCTCTAATTTCTCTTCATTCGATGATGAATGATCCTAAGGGAGATATAATGTTACACCTAGTAAAATTATCAAAATACTCCTAGATGAGTGACGCTTGCATAACGCCTCTTCTCAAACTTTTTCAGCAAATTCAAGGCCCGAATCACAATCAACATAAAATATTATGTGAAAAAATGGTCTTGGTTGACTTTTAGAGCAACTATATCAAAAGATAATTTTTCAGAGCAAAAACTACAATTCCAGAAAAGTGTGTAACAAGTCCGTGTCGCGGACTTTCACTTAGTGGTGATTTTAATATTTTTTATGGAATTAGAAAGTCGATCAAAAAATTTTTGACAAAAATTGTACTTAAATGGAGAAAGTTCGCGATGCATACTTGGCTCACCATAGTACAAATTTTTTAGTTTTTAGGGGCATTCTAGACTTTTTTCCACCCTTCCTAAACTTAACTCACAACCTATGCAAGTCATTGTTTTTACTTAAAAGGGGGTTTTAAACCCATTCCTAAGCTTTATATGAAAATCTAACAAAAGCTAGGGCTAAGAGAAGAGGAGAAAAAGGTTAGGGTTTCAAGAGAATCTTATGAGTTCTTCCAAGCTATTCCAGAATCTAAATCTTCCAGGTAGGCAAGGCTAACACAATGTTGGATTGAGTCCGTCCATGTGACCCTTCATCTCTATTGATTCAAGTTGAGTTGAGTTTGAGTTTTTGAATTTCTTGAATTGAATTCTTGAGTTACCTATTGTCTTATTGAGTTTCTTTTTCATAAACACGTGTTGATGATATTCATGAGTTGAGTATTTGATTTGGATGCATGTTCATGTATTCATTCACATGAATCCTAATTGATGATTATATTTAATTTTTTTGTCATTTTTTGAATTGAGATTGATGATTATTTTTGTATATTGAACAAACATGATTTGAACTAACTTGAACATGTCTTACTGAATCTGCATGAATATGAGTTTTTAAGCATAAATAACGATTTAAGAAAGAGTATTAATGATATGAGAATGACTTTTTGACACATGTTTTAAAAGAAAACACATGATGTTTTGAGAAAGGATTTTAATGAGTTTTGAAAGGGTTTGAAAGTATATTTCTTTTATTTTAAAGGAAATATTTGATGATTGAGATGAGTTTGAATAAGTTTTAAAGAGAATATTTTGGGAGTAGTATTGAGCATCAAGTTGGGTAAGAGTATGAGTATCTCAAACCCCATAACTACGTTGTCAACATAGGATAGTCATGTAGTTAATTCTGGAGACTCTTGTCCAAAAAAGATGGACAATGATTGTGGATCAAAGAGTGAGAGTTGAGCGTCCTTACCTTGACAAGTAATGGATGGGCATGACAACGACGTCACCTTCGTTGTGCATCACCAACTATGGTGGTGGGCGCATTGTCAATTAGAGAAACTCTCTAATTTTGTATAACTTATTTGATTGAGTTGCATGCCAGAGTTTTTTTTAGGAGCATTGCTTTACTATATAAATATTGCACTTTTTACTATGTTGAGTTGAGTATCCTGAGTTGAGTTGATATTTGAGTAGAGTCTCTTGGATTGAGTTGAGTTCCTTGAAGTGAGCATCTATGATTGTTCTTTTCCTTTTTGTCATTTACATACCAGTATATTCCATTTACTGATGTCAATTTGAGCCTGTATCATTAATGATGTAGGTACAAGTGATAGAGGACTTCAGCAAGTGCATCGTTGAGGTCCAGCTTCTTGCTTCCAACTTTGGTGAGCCCTCCTTGCTATTCAAAGGAGTCTTTTTCTTTCTTATGTTAAGTAGTCATAGTTATTTCATTTAAGGTAGCCAGAGACTTGTCTTGACACCTTCTAGAGTTGGGTAGAGCCTTTATAGATATTGAGTAGAGTTGATTGGTTGTTATTGATATTCCAACCCTTATTCATTGGAAACTTATTATTGAAAGAAATCTAGTATTTATTTAAATTGATTGTCTTTCTTGAGTACTTTCTTCCGCTGTTGAGTATGATATGACGATAAGGCCAAGTAATTCGCTTGGGGACTAACAATAATCTCTGAGTGTCAGCCACACCAAGGGTACCCTCCCGAGGCGTGATAGTTGCTTACCAAAAATGATCTATTTTTAGTTAAGAATGTTTTAGAAGTGGTGAGAAGTAGGAAAGAAAAATCTTGGCATTTCACCAAGATGTGGGTGAAAGGTCTCATCTCCTTTTTGTGTATATATAATTTGGAAGAATAAAATCCAATGAATGAGATTGTAGTGAGATGTGGTATTTGCTATAGTCATAACATACAAATGTTGTTTTCATCCCCACCAAGAATTTATAGAGCACCTTTTTTTGACCGAAGAATTTTCTAAAAGTATTTGGAAAATATATACAGTTGATTCTAGTATTTATGGTGAATGGTGAAATACAAAATGTAGGCATAAATTAAAGTCACCAATGAAAGCAACCTCTGCTATAATCTCATAAAATATATGGTGATGGAGGAACTTTATTGTTCAAGGAGGTTTATGTTGAGTAAAGTCATTTATGATATAGCATAAACCTACATGCACTATCAAGGTGTAGTATACTTGGTTTATTTAATATTTCAAAAGCTTGGCCTCAATTAGTACAATTTATGTAGGGGGCAGTCTTCTCAGATAATTTACAAGGCTATTAGTTGAAAATGCTCTCCCGTGGAGTGTATAAATGTAATATAAAGGGTTTCTCTAAAGAGAACCCCAACCCCTGCTACCTGCATTAGAAATGATATGGGATGTTTTTATTATGCTACTATTAGTATGTTGCCCAAAACTACCAGTCTTTGTGCAGGGGCTAGAATAATGGAGAGGGAAAATGAGTATTGTGTGAGAAATCAATTTCTATTTTATTTCAGAAATAACACTTTGATCATGAAACAAATTTTGAAGTCTGAGTGAAAGAGTTTTTGGAATATATTACAGAAGTAAGAAAGATTAAAGAGTGGAGAAGGAGGAAAAAATATTTAGATGGAACACAACATAAGAGAAAGTGATAGATTTTTTTAAGCTAACTGTGTACTTTTTTTAGGTACGATCCACTATCGTCATCATCAAGACCTACCAATAGGAGCTAAAGAATTACTAAACATTGACAAGCGATAAATTTTTAGATTAAGGTTTCAAAAAGTAAGCAATAGAAGGGCATGTTAATCAGCAAACCAAAGTATGTTGACACATACATCACTCATAGTTTCTCCTTATAGCTACAATCAATGATAAGTAACACAAGGACTAGACATTGTATATAGACATATAACGTACACAATCCATTTTTAAGAGGTGATTACAGATGTATATATTATAGTCATCTACTTATAATTGTAAATAAAGTATCTTGCACCTATGAATTATTGCACTCAAGTAGGATCCTTTAATAAATTAAAGTAGTTGTCTATAATATATCCTTAAATAAATCATAGCTCAAATCACAAGTAGACACTAATAAATGAATCAATCCAAAGAAAGACACAATTAAAATTTTATGTTCTATCTTGAAACATACTATTGCCAACTGTAGATAATCACATGAATTGTTCCAACGCATATGAATGTAATGCAGAAATATACCTTAGAAAATGGAGTAAGTCTTAGAATACGTGTTGTGTAAGTTTCACGTGACGATGGTCCCATTTCTAATTTTGATGAAACAACTGAAAAAAACAAATATAGGTTGTGTTTTGTATAAAGGAAAATGTTTTCCTGGAAAACAAGTTGGTTTCTAACTTATTTTTTCATGTTTGGTTGGTGAGTGAAAAATATTTTTCGAGAAATATTTTCTATTGTTTGGTTAGTGAATGAAAATATTCTTTACCAAAATATATTTTATTTTTGACTAGAGAGTAGAAAATATTTTTTAGAAAAATATTTATTTAGAAATTAGAAAAATAATTTCTAACATGAAAATCAATCTCTATTTAGGACCTGACCTCAACACTTAATAAGCGACCTAACTCAATGTTTGACCCAAGATTCGACTTTCAAATTTAGACTCGGCTCGAACTTTTGAACCAGATTCCGACCATACCTGACTCTAGACCTAATTTTCAAATAATTTTTTTTTAAAAAAAGTAATCTTAACATTTTTTTTGGGGGGTGGGTACGGATGATGGGTGGGGGTTTCAAAGGTAGGGATGAAGTAAAAAACTAAAAGATTAAAATATTTTTTTTAAATAAAATTCTATTCTTTTTTGGGGGGGTGGGGGTGGGGGTAAAATATGACATTTTAATTTTATTTCTTAAATAAACTTGTCATCACCCAAACTAGGCCCTAGGCATGAAACAACGATTAGAACCCTGAAGCTCTCCAACCGATCTTAGTGTATCATCAAGCATTCATAAGCTAATAAAGCCACCAACCACAAGCTATAGGGAAGGAGGGGGTATGAGCCTCATATCAACATCACAAGATAAAAAAATATTTAGTCCAAAAGAGAAATAGATCATAGACTTCTTACACATCGTCCAAACATGGCCCTAACATAGCATAGGCAGGGGTTATGAACATGTTCTTAGCCCACACTCAAAAGTAATGAAATAACATAGTTTTACAATACCAAAAGAAGCTAAACAATAAAAAAATATGTAGAGTATCATTTTCTTGCCCTCAAAGCATGAGGACTCACCACAAAGTCTTAAATCGCCTTCACCAGATCACCTCAAGAAGAAGAAGGAACACTAGACTCTACATTCTTAACAATATTGGCAAAATATGTGTTAGTATGCTGGAATGTACTAAGTATGTGACGAATGCATGATGTATAAAGATATAAATACAAATAACCTAGATAGCATGATGCATGTGTCATGAGATGTATGACCACAAAAACACATGCATGAAGTAAAACATGATCATAAGTTGTGGTCTAAACATCAAAATCATTAATGGCTCAAAGTAACATAATAATTTTATGGGAGATTTCTATAACTGATAATAAGACCATGTGAGTTATAACATGGAATCTAATGTAACTCCTATATTGGAAAAGAAGAGTCTACTTGCCAAGGTAGAACTCCGTGCAGTGGTCAACAATTAAGGGGATAAAGGTGGATCCACTAGTCAAACCTACAGGGACTCCTATGGTGGCACATAATTAATGAGGCAAGATGTTGCTACTAGGATTTCCTTACCAAATCTCACCTCAAGATCCATTCGGTGCTAGGTCAAATCCTAGAAAATATAAATAAACATAATCATATGCATATACATTCATAAACTTTGAAATATAACTTCATTGTAATTAAGAGTAGCTCATTAAAGCCTTTGTGATCCATTCAAGTGAGAATTGCCCTTTCATTAGATGGAACCTTCATTAGTAGGTGAAAATTGTCCTTTCACCCATATTCATCCATCGTTCTTTCATTAATCAATCATTTGTCATTCAAGGGGCTTCATAAAACATCATTGAATAACTTTTCATAACTTTGAAAAGAAGCCCTTATCATTCATCATCATCATTCAACATACACTAGGGGCATGGTGTCGGTTTAACTTCAAATTAACTTAGAAACATGCAATTTAATGAAATTCATGCATAATTGCAATAGAAATCATCAATTGAAATTATAATTATAATAACCCATATTAGACATCAAGAACCCTAGAAATCCTTATAGAAAAATTACTTAAAAATCTTCATGATCATGCAGTTTGATGATAATTCATGCTTAATTGAGTAAATAGACCATAATTGAAAATAATTCATCCAATTGGATGAGAATTAAACAAGACCCATTATGAAATCATGAACCCTAAATGAAATTTGAAGATAATTCATGAAAAAGATCATCAATTTCATGTATTTGACATGAATACATATTAGGATAGATCAATAATCATAATCTAGATCATAACTGATGAAATTTGATAGAAGTTGAGAAGACTCATAAAATTTACATACTTGAAATTAGGTGAAAAATTGAGAATTTTTAAGGTGATCCACAGAATAAAGGATTCTATGGATGAAAACTCATACACCTTACGTGATTGTCTTAAAAATTTGAAGAGAAATGGAAGATTTATCTTGACTTGGTCTTCAATGGACTCTTGCTTGAAGGAGAAGAAAGCCATGGCAGTAAGTTTCTACAAACAAAATTTGTGTAATGTGTGAATTGTAGAAGAATAGGGTTAATTTGAGTGGGGGGGGGGGGGTTCAAAGTTTTTTATAGAATGAGATTTAGTCCCAAATATGGTCCAAATTCACTTAATGACGCTTAGGAAAAAGTCCAACGTTCCCTCACTTAATGCTGAATTTGTAAGAAAAATAATTGACATGTTATGGAATAAGTTCACAATGCAGAGATGTTTCATTATAGGTCCTTTTTGTGAAAAATTCCATTTTGGCTAGACTTGGATAAGAAAAAACTTGAAACAAGTCTGCGACACCATCTTCTTGCGGACCCTTCTGGATAGGCAATTTTCTAAAAAAATTATTGTGTGATCTCCTTATCCTAAAAATTAATCAAGTTTATTTTTTCAATATTTTACCTTATTATATCATATCCCAACTTTTAAAATGCTCAGAGCATTACAATATCTCCTCCTTGGTAACATTTATCCTTGAATGGACTCAGGCTAACTTAAGTAGAGTAGAGTGTGTAACTAAAAACCCAACATGAATGCAATAATGTAACTTTAATACATCTTTAAATTCATTTTCATAGGTATACATGCATATAATACGACATAGAGAACTTTATATTTATGAATATGGAGGGATTAAGCAGGAGTAACTAAGTACCTTGGGCTTGAGTGAAAGAAAAGAGGTAAGGATATCATTTCATCATGTCTGCTTCCGCTTCCCATGTTGCGTTCTCAATTTTTTGATTCCTCCACAAAATTTTGATGGACACAAATTTTTTATTTCTCAATCTTTTAACTTGGCGGTCAAAAATCACAACCAAAACATCTTCATAGGTCAAATTTTTCTCAATGCCCATATTATTCAAGGGTACAATAACATTCAGATCACTAACACATTTCCTCAATATTGATAAATAGAATACCGAGTGGATCATGGCCAATTCCATTGGCAATTCTTACTTATAAGATATTTTACCAATCCGCTCCAAGACCCTATAAGGTCCCACATATTCCCTTCTTGCCAAAACACGTTACACCTTTCATGGGAGACACTTTTAAATAGACCCAATTATTCACATTGAATTCAAGATCCCTTCTCCTGGCATCAGAGTATGAATTTTAATGACTTTGGACGGTCTTCAACATTTCCCTTATGAGTCTCACTTTCTCCATAGCCTCAAATACCAAATTGGGACCAACTAATGTCGTCTCACCAACTTCAAACCATCCTACTAGAGACCAACATCTTCGCCCATACAATGTCTCAAAAGGTGCTATCTTATTTCTTGAGTGATAACTATTATTGTACATAAATTCAATCAAAGATATGTGATCATCCCTATTTTCCTTGAACTCAAGTATGCACACCCTTAGCATATCTTCCAATGATTGGATTGTTCTCTCGGCTTGCCCATCAGTTTGAGAATGAAACATGGTACTTAGCTTTATTTTTATACCAAGACCTTTTTGAAAGGATTTCCAAAAGTGTGAAGTGAGTTGAGTACCATGATTCAAAATGATAGACAAAGGCACACCATGAAGCCTCACCAAATTCTAAATATATAAGTTGGCATAATCCTCGATACTATGAGATGTCTTAACCAATGAAAAATAGGTTGATTTAGTCATTCTATCCGCTATTACTCAAATTGAGTCATGTTGCTTTCGTATATGAGGTAAATCCGTTACAAAATCCATATGCTTATCCTCCCACTTTCAGGTAGGAATCTCAATGTCTTGAGTCAAACCTCCCATATTTGATATTCAACTTTCACTTGTTTGTAATTTGGACATTTCTTCCATAAACTTTGCTATATCTTTTTTCATGTCATTCCACCAATACACTTCTCTTAAATCTGTAAACATTTTGATCGATTCAGGGTGAATAGAATACCATGAATTATGGGCTTCACCCAATATCATCTTCCTTAGGCCATAAATATTTGGAACACATAATCAGTATGGTAACGAAACCTCATTACCACCTTAGGAGAAAAATCTCAATCTTCTTATCCACCACTTAATTTTTTACCTCCATTAAAGTTAGATCCATGTCTTACCTTTCCTTTACGTTTTCTACTAATGATGGCTTCACCCTATTGCGCATAAGAATATTACCCAAATATGAAGCACTCAATCTTAGACCCAATCGAGCCAATTAGTGTACATCCTTAACCAACTCCCTTTTTCTATTCTCAATAACAGTGGAACTACTCATAAATACCCTACTAAGTGCACCAACCATGATATTTACCTTTGCTCAGACAATACCATGCACTCATGTCATAGTACTTAAGCAATTCTAGTCACTTCCTTTGCCTAAGGTTCAAGTCCCTTTAACTGAACACGTATTGCAAACTCTTTTAGTTGGTAAATATATCCACATGCACCCCATAAAGATCGTGATGCTATATCTTCAATGCAAACACCATCTTCACAATTCAAGATCATGGATTGGATAATTTCGCTTATGCATCTTTAATTACCTTGAAACATATGTTCTAACATTGTCATGTTGCATCAACACATGACCTATTTCCACACGTGAGGCATCACAGTAAATAACAAATCCATCCTAACCTTCTGGTAATGTCAAAATTGGGGTTGAAGTTTTATGGTCCTTCAATGTCGAAAAACGGTTCTTACACTTATCCGATCATTGAAATTTTACTTTATTTTTTATAAACCTAGTCAAAGGTGATGAATAGAAGAGAGCCCTTCAACAAGTCACCTATAGTATCCAGCTAAATTCAAAAAACTTTTCATATCCAAAGAAAATAATGGTCTAGGCCAATTTCTTACCACCTTCATTTTCTTTGGATCAATCATAATACCATCACCGAACATAATGTGACCAAGGAAAGCCACCTTCCTTAACCAAAATTCACACTTACTAAATTTGACAAATAATTACTTATCTCTGAAAGTTTGCACCAAAATTCTCAAATGACCCATATGTGTCTCTTCACTTCAGGAATAAATCATTTTATCAATAATAAACAGCACCAAAAATATATCTAATATGGTTTGAAATTTTGATACATCAAGTCCATAAAGATAACGGGAGAATTTGTCAATCCAAATGACATAACCAAAAACTCAAAATAGTCATACCTTGTCCAAAGTGTCATCTTGGAAATATCACACTCCCTCGCCCTTAATTGGTGATAACCAAATCAGAGATTAATTTTTGAAAAATAGCTTGCACCTTGGAATTGATCAAATAAATCATCTATCCTCAGAATTGAGTACTTGTTCTTTATGATCACCTTATTTAATTGTCAGTAGTCTATGCACAATCAGAGTGACCTATTCTTCTTTTTAACAAACAACACGGGTGCACCCCATGGAGACATGCTAGGCCTTATAAAACCTTTATCCAACAAATCTTTCAATTATTTCTTTAATTCCTTAAGTTTTTCCAGGGCGATCCGGTAAGGAGGAATAAAAATAGTTTGAGTATTAGGGAGGATATCTATACCAAAATCAATTTCAATTTCAGGGGAAACACCAATCATCGGCAAATGCAAAGGGAAATCTTTAATAATGAGGTTTGACTTTGTCATGCAACAAACCCAGAGCCTAGATGTGACATGGAGAATGGAGAATCTGAAGGAACCCCAAACAAGCCTCTCAAACATACGTGGCACACCCTTGGCTCGTAGAAATATAAATAGACAACCACCACGTAGCAAATAATTTATAAGGGAAAGAGGGACTTTAGATCACGCTATGTGGGTTTTGATTAGCAATATGTATAATCAAATCAATGAATATAAGATCAACATGTCATAAGTACTAAATGCCTTAACCAAAATGTACATGAGGAGACATAAAATCACATAACATATCATACATAGATGGGAAGGGACCGTAACCGACATATAAGATCAAGTGAGCTACTACTTGGAATCTCGATGTTCCCTCCACACCAAACATGAAGTAGTTTACCTTGTTAGGGTAAACAAAATATTCACCTTACAGGAACTTCTCTCTTTCTGGAGAATGCTTCATATTCTCCTTATGGGAACACTATCCTTTTCGTTTATCATATGATAAGAACCTTACGAGAATACCATTCTTTTCAGAATTCAACTTAACATGTGATGTACGGGAACACCACCCTTTTTGGTCATTCATACAACTAAAGCTATATGGATCTATTAGCTAATTCATAAACCTATGACGGCAACATAGTTATGGGATAATGGTTTCCTACCAAGGTCCACTCAATACGATGTCTCAATCCCAAGGAATATTTAAAACATACTTTTATCATAATATGCAAAGCATCAAAATATCATAATTTAGTCATAGAGTAGCTCTTCAAACCAAAGCTTCAACATATCAAATAGGGCTTCATAACTTTCACAATCATTCATATTTTGAATCATATGCATTAGCCCTTTCATAATTTATATCTTTCATAGTTTGCATAATCTTGCCATAAGTCTCTCAAAAATCTTTGAAGCTTGGCATACATCTTTAATCAAATATGGTGGGTTTATAATCATAACTTAAAATCATGAAAATCATGTGTAAATGTCACGAGAGATACAAAGAAGATCACTTATTCGATATTCAAAGAATCCACCAAATCATAGTCAAAACTTAGTTAGGGCATTATTAACCCCTTATATAAATCATAAATCTCATATGAAATTTCACCTCAAAATAATACATAAGTTTGAGCCATCATAAAATACTCCATAATATCCTCACATAAAAGGGTTCACAAAATCATCATGCAATACCATAATTTGAGTATACCAAAAGGAGAGAGAATGGTTGATCTTAGTGGAGGGAAGGTCCCCACTAATCAAAACCCACATACCTTAGAAAATAAATGGAAGAAATCTAACTTTGGAGATGAGAAATCTGAAACCCTAGCTTGAGTGCTCTTCTTGAAGGCTTGGAGGAGCTTGAGAGAGTTTGAGAACTTAGAGTGTTTTTGTGTGAGGAAGAATGAGATAGATTAGGGTTATGAGAGATGATAAGGGGTCTCTTGAGGGCCAAAACGACATAGTTTAAACATTAGATAATATGGAAAGGTTCAACTTGCCCCTTTGAAAGTATATCAGAATTGGCCACAGAACCCCATATATGGGTCATGGTCCGTTCTACAGGTCGTAGATGAGGGTCTTATCTAATGTCATTTTAAATACTCAGAAAATTTTCTCTGAACCATATTCTATGACCTAACTTACGACTCGTATAAGATTCTACGACCCTTCTAATTCTCTATAAATCAAACCTCTAAAAAACCTCAAATTTCACAAAGTCTGACCCTCATTCCACAAGTAAGGGTTACGGCTCGTAGAAGAACCTATGACCCGTAAAGGACTTTGTACATCAGTGGCCTTCCAAACTTGATCTACTGGAATTTGCACCCAGGTTCCACGAGCCAAAGCACAGCCTGTACAAACTCCTACAGCCTATAAGGGCCCTCGTAACCTCTGATACTTGGAAAGTTTTTTAGGTTTCATTTTTCTTTGTGTCTTTCATACCTTCCAATATGTGGGGCCTTATAATATCTCCTCCTTGGGAACATTCGTCCCCGAATGTACTTAAGGAAAACTCTAATAATAGAGTAAATGCACCATATACCAAAATGCAACATATGCATCATAAAATCTTTAAATCATGTTTCAAATAAAATTTATAATGCAAATCTCAAAATCACATAATCATACATAAATGACTTGGAAATGACATGCAAGGAAAAAAGGTTCTTAAATAGGGGAGTCATGGTACCTCAAGCTTGAGTGAAATGGAAGAGATAGGGGTATCGATTTTTCATCTCCGCTTCAGCTTCCCAAGTTGCACTTTCGACTTGTTAGTTTCTGCAAAAGAATTTAACGGATGCTACACCCTGGTTTCTCAACCTCCTGACTTGCCTATCCAATATTTCCATTATGACTTCCTCGTAAGTCAAATTCTCCTAACCATTCACCATATCTAAAGGCACAATAGAATTTGGATCTCCAATAAACTTCCTCAACAGGACATGGATAACCGAATGAACCATGCTCATTTGCATGGGCAACTCTAATTCGTAAGAAATTTTACCCATATGCCTCATGACCCGATATGGCCCTAAATACCTGGCGCTCAACTTTCCTTTCTTGCCAAATTGAACCACACCCTTCATCGGTAAAACCTTCAAATACATCTAATCATCGACTTCGAATTCAAGGTCTCTTCTTCTAGTATCATCATAAGACTTTTATCAACTTTGAGCTACTTTCAACCTCTCCCTTATCATTCTTACCTTCCCCAAAGCTTTTATGATAAAATTTGAACCCAAGAAAGTCATCTCTCCTACTTCAAACCACCCAATCGGGGATCTACAACACCTACCATATAAAGCTTCAAAGGGAGCCAATCCAATGCTAGAGTGGTAGCTATTGTTATATGTAAATTCAATGAGCGGAAGATGATCATCCCAACTCCTCTTACAATCCAAGACACAAGCCCTTAGAATATCCTCAAGGTTTTGAATGGTTCTTTTGGATTAACTATCCATTTACGGGTGAAAAACCATGTTAAGCTTGATTTTGGTACCAAGGCCCTTTTGAAAGGACCTCCAAAAGTGCGATGTGAATTGAGCACCTTGATAAAAAATAATGGATAACAGGACCCCATGTAGTCTTACCATCTCATGAATATACAACTTGTCATAATCCTCGGCACCATAAGTCTTTTTAACTGGTAGAAAGTGAGCCAACTTCGTCTTTCTATCAACGATAACCTGAATGGAGTTGAAGTGTTTTCTAGTCTTTGGAAACCCAACCATAAAATCCATGTTGATATCTTCCCACTTCCAAGTAGAAATCTCAATGTCTTGGGTGAGGCCACCCGATATTTGATATTCGGCTTTGACTTGTTAGCAATTGTGGCAACCGACTAAAAATTTAGCAATATTTCTCTTCATACCACCCTACCAAAACACTTCCCTCAAATCTCTATATATTTTGGTAGAACCGGGGTGAATGGAGTAAGAAGAATTATGAGCCTCACTCAAGATAAAGTCCTTCAAGCCATCGACGTGGGGCACACATAATCTACCTTGGTACCTAAGGACACCATCTCCCCCAAAGGAGAAAACCTCCACCTTGCCATCCTTCACCAATGACTTTAATTCTACCAAAGCGGGGTTGGGGTCTTGCTTGGATTTGACCTCTTCTACCAAGGAGGATTTAGAACCATCAACAACCACCACACCTCCATTTTCGACCTCATTCAACCTAGCTCCCGATCTCGCCAACCGGTGAACCTCTCTTGCCAATTCCATCTTGCCATCATCAATATGCGTTGTACTCACCATGGATACTCTACTTAAAGTATCGGCCACAACATTTGCTTTCCTCGGATGGTAGTGCACACTCATATTATAGTCTTTAAGAAACTCTAACCATCTTCTTTGTCGTAAATTTAGATCTCTTTAGGTGAACACGTATTAGAGACTTTTATGGTCGGTGAACACATCCACATGAACCCCATATAAATAGTGATGTCATATCTTCAAAGCAAACACCACTATTGCTAATTCAAGATCATGGGTGGGGTAGTTACGCTTATGCACCTTTAGTTGGCTAGAAAAATAGGTAATGACTTTGCCATTTTGCATCAAAATACACCCCAATCCAATTCTCAAAGCATCAAAATATAGCACAAACCCTTTTAATCCCTCTGGCAATGCCAAAATAGGAGCGGTCGTAAGTTTGTCTTTCAATATTTGGAAACTTCTTTCACATTCAACGATCGACACAAATATGGCTTTGTTTTGTGTCAGCTTTGTTAAAGGGGAAGCAATCAAGGAGAAACCATTAAAAAACCTCTGGTAATACTTGACTAAGCTCAAGAAACTCCTAATATCCATCAAACATAAGGGCCTAGGCCAATTTCTTACCGCCTTCATTTTTGCAAATCTACCTTAATGCCTTCACCCAACACCACATGACCTTAGAATGCAACTTCCTTCAACAAAAATTCATATTTGTTGAATTTAGCAAATAGTCTTTCCTCTCTCAACGTTTGCAACACCTTCCTCAAATGCTTTATATGCTCCGCTTCACTCCAGGAGTGGATCAAAATATCATCAATGAAGACCACCACAAACATGTCAAGGTAGGATTTTAAGACCCTATTCATGAGATCCATAAATATTGTTTGAGAATTAGTTAAGCCGAAGGACATCACTACAAACTCAAAAAGACCATATCTTGTTCAGAAAGCCATTTTGGGAATATCACACTCCTTTACCCTCAATTGATGAAACCCAGATAGAAGGTCAATCTTTGAGAAGTGGCTAGCCCCTTGAAGTTGATCAAATAGGTCATCTATCCTCGACAAGGGATACTTGTTCTTCACAGTGACCTTAATGAGTTGCCGGTAATTGATGCACATTCTAAGGGAACATTCTTTCTTCCTTACAAACAATACCTCCATATCCTAAGGTGACTTGCTAGGCTTTATGAAACCTTTTTCTAACAAATCTTTTAATTGGTCCTTTAACTCCTTCAACTCCTCCGGAGCCATACGATATGGAGGAATGGAAATGGGTTGAGTATCAGGGAGGAGGTCTATACCGAAGTCTATTTCCTTTTCAGGAGGAACACCGAAGAGCTCATCGAGAAAGATATCAAAAAACTCATTAACCACCGGAACTAACTTAATGGAAGGGACTTTAGACTCGACATCCCCAACCTGGATGAGTTGAATAATGTAACCCTTAGAAACCAACCTTTGATCCCTAAGACACAGCATGATTTTACCCTTGACCACCAAGTCATGACCTTTCCACACAAGGGTAGGTTCATTGGGGAATTAAAACCTAACCTTGAAGGTCCTACAATCAAATAAGGCATGATATGCATGTAACCAATCCATCCCAAAAATAATATCAAAATCCACCATGTCAAGTTCAAAAAAATCACAAGGTAAGACTTTATGCAATATAGACACAGGACAACCTCTATAGATTCTTTTAGCAACAATGGACTCACTAACGAGAGTGGACACTTCATAAGGCTCACACAGTAATTTGGGACACATATGGAGTCTATTAGAAACAAAAAGAGTAATGAAGAAAGAGTGGCACCCAGATCCAATAAAGCATACACATCAATATTGTAGATCTTTAACATATCAATAACAGCGTCGGGTGCCTCATTGACCCTTTGTCTCCCCTGAAAAGCATAAAACTGATCATGACGAGGAACACCTACTTGATGCCTACCTTGTTCCCTTTGATCACCTTGAACACCTTGTCCTTGGAGATAACCATCTAAACCCTTGCTCGGACAATCAGCAATCTTGTGGCCTATTTTGCCACACCCAAAGAAAGAACCCATATCTCGATATACATCTACCACTATGATTATTGCCACACCTTCCACACCTTAGAATGATTTTACTACCATTTTCACCTTGGGCCTTAGGGTCGGGAGCCTTATCATTAAAAAATCTTTGGCCTTGGGAATTGGAGGACCCTTGGCCTTTGAATTTATGGCCTTGTTGGAAGTGATAACCCTTCGTGCCTTGCAATCCACCATCAAGTCGGGCACTCTTAGACTCTACCATTCTCCTCTTCCTAAGTTTATCCCACTCAAGTTTTTCAATGTATGTCATAAGCTGAGATATGTCCATGTCCCCTATGAGCATGGCAGCGCAACACTCCTCACTGACCAAATCAGACACCTGAAATAAACTTGTGCATTTTTTTCAAGTATCGGCGACCAAGTGCGGAGCATATTTTGAGAGGTCATTGAATTTGAGGAAATATTCTCCCATACTTATCGAACCTTGCTTGAGGTTCATAAACTTCGTCAACTTTGCCTCCCTCAACTCAATTGGAAAGAAGCGATCAAAAAAAGCAACTTTGAACTTCTCCCAAGGTATGGGCTTATCTTCGACCTCTCTATCTTCCATTGATTATACAAAGTTTAAGCAATACCTTTGAGTTGGTAGGGTGCCAACTCTGGTTTTTCCTCCGAGTTTACCCCCATGATAGCCAAAACCTTGAATACCTCATTGAGGAACTATTAGGGATCCTTATCAACTTTGGAGCGATGGAACTCCAGAGGATTAATTCATGTGAAGTCTCTCACCCTTGAGGCCGGAGTAGGAACATGAGGAGCTTGGGCTCCTTGATTGGCCACGACCCTAGTCAATAGAGTCACCACATGCTGATACTCACCGTGAGTCACCACTTGTTCTTCCGCTTAAGGGACTTGTAGGTTGGAAGGGCCGATTCACCCTCAGGAGTGGGAGCTCTCAGTGCCATTTGTCTTGGAGGAATGATTTAGAAGAACCAAAGACTACTCGTTAGAGATAGGAAATATTAATTGAAATGTAAGCACAAGATAGAGTATGAAGAAGTGGATTATTTTCTAAAATATCGCATAGCCTCCTATTCATAGTTGTGGCATGATTCAAAACCATGAACAAGACTCTACTTGATGTGATGTGTTGGATTTCTGAGGACAATTTACAAACCTAGTGCTTTGATACCAAGCTTTGTCATGCCCCAAACCTAGGGCCTAGATGTGACAAAATGAATGGGACCCCAAAGAAGCCTCTCAAGCATACGTGGAATATCCTTTGTTACGTAATAGACAACTATTACGTAACAAATAATTTCTAAGGGAAAGCGAGAGTTTGGACTCACTCTATGAGGATGATTTAGGAAAGAGGATTAACATAAATCACATAACAAGTATGGCTAAGGGACAGGTAAGTAGGACTCACACTATGAGGGAATTAGGGGACTTGCGAATTCCATCTCATCAACAGAACAAACGTTCATCACATAGAAGGGAGTAGGGACTAAGGGAGATCTCTAATAATACAAAAGACATAATAAGAGTCAAGATCATAACATACAACCCTTATATCCAAAAATACCTCTAGGTACGAATGGAACGGGGGCCTGCTGATTGCGATATTGCTTAGTCCACACCTCTACTTAGAGGTTTAAGCGGTCGTAATCAAGTATTTAATGTAACAATGGTTAGGATCGCGCTTACGAGGAATATGGTAGACTCCAAATTAGCACAACTTCTAAAGTGAATCAATTAGCCCTATTATCTCCCAAAAAACTTGGAAATAAATACAAAGAGGGGGGTTTTGTAAGTAAAAGTAAAATCTAAACTAAAATGCATGTGTTTGTAATCAAGAGAAAAGCAAACTAGGGCTATGTGTTCCCCATGACTCCCCAACTAAGTGCTCTTGGATACTTGTGACTTTTTTCTAGTGTGTAGATGCATGACAATAAGCTATGTTTTCCTAAACCCTTGATCTGGCATATAGGTGAATTTCATCACATTACTTGATCAATCTTTATGATGTCTCTTCACTAACCCTTACTCTATCCCAGTACAACCTTACTTAATTTAGTTAAATTGATTAGTTGAGAGAAATTGATAAACTCTTGTTAATAAACACTTTTCCTATTACTTATTTTCTAGATCCAACACGTGATACTAGGCTAGTTATAACGTTGTCCACCATTAAAAATCAATTAAAAAGAAGAGATTAATTAATACATCCTAACACCATCCAAGAATTTGCAAGTTATCCAATTTTATCTTAGTTAGTTTGTCATGGTTCCCACAACCCTAGTTGTGGATTTAGCCACGTATGCTTGGATTTTTTCATAAATTATGAAAGAAGAAGACAATAAAAATACTTAAACACAAGATTAGATGAACACAAATACAACTTCTTAATGTAATTATAAACTAGAACCAAAAGATTGTAATAAAATCACAAAAAATGATGTTCTCTCTATTACTGTCTGTCTAGTACCGTATATTACTGTTCTATCGCTCTCTCTCTCTTAAAAAACCCTAAAACCTATTTATAGTACTTAAAATACAAAGCCAAAATAAAATAGGATAACTGTGTGTGCATTAATTATGGGCAGCTTTTACGGCTCATATGGCAGTTCACTGCTCGTGGATCGGGGTCTCATGGAATGTAGTTGCATTCTGTAGGCACGTTTCACGAAAACATTCCACGGGCCGTGTAGGATTCCATGACCCATGAAGGATTTCGTCTGAGCCACTTTCAACAACTCTTCAATCTCTGATCTTCACTTCATGACCACACTCTATGGCTCGTACTATGGTCTATGACTCATAGTTTTCTCTCATAGAGTGTAACTCTTTTTTCACCATTATACTGGAACATCAAACGAAACCTCCTCTATGACCCGTGGAATGATCCATGACCGTAGTGGTTCTCATAAACTGCCAAAGATTCTGCAATTTTGCACTTTAAGCCTGAAGTCAAGCCAACACTGAAATCCTGCAAAATAAACATAAACACATATCAAATCACTAACATCGCTTTGGGAACACACAAAATCCCAAGTTTCAAACATTAAAAGTGCGGTATTTTGGTAGCACATCAACACCCTCAACTTAAAATTGTTTCTTATCCTCAAGCGATAGACTCAATCCACATATCACTGATTTGGTCATGTATCAACAATGCAATGCAAGTTCCCTCACATAAAGAAGTCTCATTATACACTTTGGGTGTTGTTTTCAATTCAAGTTCATTGGGACTACATCAAAGACACTCACCCTCACAAAAGATATTCAAATACTGTGCCCAATACCATATGTTTGCCCCTATACTTTAGATCGTGACTTGTTGACTAGTTGGACTAGGATCACATTAGGATTTTCTAAGCTTGTAATGTAGGCTCAGGGGGCTTTGGAGTGATTTTATGGAAACATAGTGACTGAGGCCCTCTTTGATACTGCATTGTTTCACACTTTTACCCTACCAATCTATCATTTTTACTTTATTCTCCCATTTTCCCATTTTCAACTGTTTAAGGGTGCTTTTCTTTTCATTTGTAGCACTTTGCCCTTATTCATTCACCTTGTTTTGATCTTTGACAAATTTTGTCATTTTTCTTGCTCTCTTTTTATTCTTTTTCTCCTTTCTCTATATCACTAAGCGTTTTCCTCACTTTCTATGACTTCTCCTTATACTAGTCACCCTCAACTTAGGATTTTGGCCTAAGATGAGGTGCAAAATATCTATCCTCTGAACCAGGGCCACTTCTTGGGTCACCACCCCCAGCTTAGGCTTTTAGCCTTAGTTGAGGTGCACAGTGTTCAAGGAAAGACCAGGGCCAAGTTTGGGATTATCATTCATTAAGGTCTAGGCTTGTTAGGTATTTACAAAGAATAGAGTCAGTTTTAGTCTAAAAAATAGGGATCAAGGGATACATGACATTTTTGGTTGGTTATATTTAGGCTATGTGGGCTAAATTAGAACAATGGCTCAAGATCCTTTCCTAACCAACTAACCTAGAGCCTAAATCTAAGTACGTAGGCAAGTTTTGAATTAAAGCACAGTAAAGAATCATGCAACTAAGCTCACTTACTCATGACACTGCTTTACATGTTAACACAAAATACCAAATCATACTTTTTATCATAGTTCACCATGCTTATCAGAACAAACACTATCAGATACCTAATCATGCATGGTTACTATCAAACTAGCTAAACAAAAATTTGATGGGTATAATTTTTCACACAAAAATTACTATTCCATGAATATCAATACTATGTGCTACTAATGCTACCTAAACATCCTAAACATATCAATTCTACATAAAATAAAATCCACAGGAAAAAAGAACACAGGCACAAAAAACCCTTTGGAATCAAAAATTAGTTATAGCCCAAAGTTACTTAGACTTCACTTAGGCCATATAACCATCCACACCCCATCAAAAAGATTGTGCATTGTCCTCAATGTACATAAACAAAAGATAAAGGACTAGGGTCAAAAGAAAACATACCTGGGCACCTAAACGCCTCTCTCAGTCTTGGGTTGCCTCCTAAGTAATTCCTAATTTATTGTCACGGCACGACTCAGTTCACTTGAATACTCAGACTTTGTCAAGTGTCCATGCTTCCACTGTCTTGATTTCTTCTTCATTGCCAAGATAAACCTTCACTCTTTGACCATTCACCTTGAATGTAGAGCCATCTTATTTCTCTAACTCAATATCTCCATTACTGAATACTTGAGCTACTCGAAATAGTCCAATCCATCTGGATTTGAGCTTTCTAGGGAACAACCTCAATCTAGAGTTGAAGAGAAATACCAGATCTCTGGGTGAAAATGGTGATTTTCAATGCGCCGATCATGTTGCAGCTTCATGCGTTGCTTATACAGGGCTGAAATCTCATATGCCTTTAGGCAAAACTCATTAAACTCATTAAGTTGCTTCAACCACGTGGTGGTGACCTCCTTCCAATCTAGATTTAACTTTTTGAGTGCCCATAGTACTTTATGCTCAAGTTTCACTAGCAAATGACATGATTTTCCAAAGATTAGTTGGTACGGAGACATACCGATAGGTGTTTTGAATACTGTCTAATATGCTCATAATTCATCATCTAGATTTTGTGATTAGTTAGTCCAGTTCACATCCACTATTTTGGATAAGATTTGCTTAATCTCCCAATTTGACACCTCTACTTGCCCACTAGTCTAGGGATGATAAGGGGTTGCCACTCTGTGCTTTACTCCATATTTCTCCAATACTGCTTTTAATAGTCTATTGTAGAAGTGTGATCCTCCATCACTAATGATGGCTTGAGGGATACCAAACCTAGAGAAGATGTTCTTTTTCAAGAATGTTGTGACACTTTTGCCATCATTGTTAGGAAACACTACTGCTTCCACCCATTTTGACACATAATCCACAACAACCAGGATATACTTGTTCCCATGTGATCTTAAAAATAGGCCCATGTAGTCTATCCCCCATATATCAAATAGTTCAATCACTAATATGAGGTTTAGAGGGAGCTCTTATTTGTGGGAAATGCCCCTTCTCTCTTGAACCTATCACATGCCTTGGCATAGTCATGAGCATCTTGGTGGATCGTCGATCAATAGTATCCGCATTGTAAGATTTTGTATATTGTTCGAGCTCCACTATGATATCCACCTACCAGTGATGAGTGGCACACCTCTAAAATGATCATCATATCGACCTCTGGCGCACAACAATGAATGGTTCCATCTGTATATACACAGAACAAATATGGGTCATCCGAAAAGAACTTTTACACATCTGTCATAAACTTGCGGCGCTGGTGGGCATTCATGTTTGGTGGCATAATGTCACTAACCAAATAGTTTGCAAAGTTAGCAGACCATAGTATCAAGTCATGTGATATTGCTAGTACCTGTTCATTAGGAAAGGAGTCATCTATTTCCACCCCATTATCAAACTTTACCATAGCCTCTTCTTTTAATCTGGATAGATGGTCTGCCATTTGGTTATCTGTTCCCTTCCTATCAATCAACTCAAATTCAAATCTTGGAGAAGGAGTATACATATAATCAATCTTTGTTTCACATCCTTCTTTGACGTTAGGTACTGCAATATGGAGCGATCTGTGTGAACAATGACCTTGGTCCCTAAAAGATAAGATCTGAACTTTTTAAAGGCGAAGACTACTGTGAGCAACTCTTGTTCTATGATAGTGTAGTTCTTCTGTGCAGGATTCAAAGCCTTGTTGGTGTAGTATATTAGATGCGGGATCTTGTCGTGATGTTGGCCCAACACCAACCCACTGCAATCCCACTAGCATCACACATGATTTCAAATGGCTTAGACCAGTCTGGAGCAATGATAATAGAAGTCGATATCAACCTCTGCTTCAGTCCTTTAAATGCTTTGAGGCATGCATCATCAAACATGAACTTAGTTTCCTTTTTGAGTAGCTTGCACAAAAGGTGTGCAATCTTTGTGAAGTCCTTGATGAAACACCGAATAGAATCCTACATGGCCCAAAAAGCTTCTCACCCTTTTGAAAGAGATAGGTGGGGGAAGCCTTTCAATCACCCCCACTTTGGATCTGTAAACCTCAATGCCTTTGCTAGAGATTCGGTGACCTAACACTATGCCTTCCTTGATTATAAAGTGACACTTCTCCCAGTTCAGAACAAGATGACATTTTTCACAACTCTGCAGCTGTAACAACCCGAAAATTTCTGAAACTCCTTATGGTTGATATTTTATGATGTTATACTAGTCATGGTTGAAACTTGGTAGCCATGTGTAGAGATTAAGTGGCCGAATGCAAAACGGATCATTTTGGGGTCTAGAGGGGCCGTTTGGACAGTGTGATTCGCAGAAGCATAACTTTTGGTGTGATTTGAATCATGTGGACTACTACATATCACATTGAAGATATTTGAATTATCTTTGCAACTCAACTTTTCTCACTCGATTACGAGTTCGTATGAAAAGGTTATGGACAAAATAGTGGGACTGCCTGAAATTTGAAAGATACTGGAAATTTGACCAAGG
>JBCEWC010000223.1:0-67939 GCA_038996855.1 Solanum aculeatissimum
CATCTTTGAAAGAAGTTGTTGCTTTTGGTTACTGCTTGCAATGGACACCATCTTATTAATCTTGTAAAAGAATCAAAGATTCTCAAAAAAATGAAATGGGTTTTTGCTAATTTTGTTTAAAAAAAAGCTCTTTTGAGACTTTGAATGTTATTAGTAGTAGTAATTTGTTGAATGAACATTGAAGTGGAAGTGAAGCTTTATTTATACTTGTAAATTTCTAAGTTGCTACAATATTGTCATGGTGTTTTGAAGAAATTTCCATGAAAGAGAGGGTGTACACGCACGCTTACACCCCCCCCCCCCCCACCTCATTTTTAAAAATAAATAATACTAAACATCCTCGTTATCCCATTTTATGTGATACTCTTACATTTTTTGTCCATTTCAAAAAAATATTAACTTACTTTAAAACAATTTATCTTTAATGAAATGATTATCAGTTACATAAATATCTATATCTATGAATGATTTCATATCAAGTTTTAAAAGACTTCCTTTAAACACCGTATCAAATTATAAGATATAACATAAAATGGGACGCAAAAAGTATTACATAGTATTTAATTTTTTGAAAATTATACAATCTTGAGATACGTTAGGTACGTTTAGTACGTGTGTGTATGCTAATAGCGCACTAGTTATGAACTGTACAAAGGCCCCCTCTTTTCCCCACCAAACACAACTCATACACTCAAAATAATTAAATGGACTTAATAACTACACTTCTATCTTAATTTAATTGGACATGAAATTTTTTAAAATTAAAGACAATTTTTTAAATATTAGGATCTTAAATTAAAAATATATATAGTATTTTATATTTTGCCATATAAAATTTATCACGTATAATATTGAAATTAAAAAAATCTAATACTTTTTTTTTTTTGTAATTGATAGAAAAGTAAGATACTTAAATTAAGACGATAAGAGTAATATTTTTGGGATAAATATGAATTGAGTTTGCTTTATATACCTCAACATAAATATAATTTTCTTTTGTATTATATATGACTAGACTTATTGTAGATGGTACTTACCTATCGTAAGGCTACTTGAAGTTGATAGTTATTTTCCTCATTATTATGACCAACTAGTTTCATTAATTTCAAGACTTGATTGATCCTTGAGATTTAAATTCGATCAAGGGTATTCTCGTAAACGTTAAAAAAAATATCTATAAAAAATAATAAAGGTGCGACATAACGTTTTGATAGTGATTAGTGAAAACTTGCTTTTTGTTATTTAAATAGTAGGAATTTGTTATCAAAATTTTTCTTTCAAATCGAGTAAACTTTTTATTAAAAATGACTTCTTTTAGGGTTATGTCTTGCAACGCCTTTAATGATGAGAGGTCTAGCCTTTCGTTATGCACCAACGTTTGAAAAAAAATCATTAATCTTTACCAAAAATGGCTAAGAGACTAGTTTAAGCTAGATCGAAAAATAAGAATTTATAGTAGAATAAAAATACAAAATAATATTAGAATCTTTAATAGGTAACAAAAAAAATACAAAATAATATTAGAATCTATAATATTCATGTCTAATTTTGTTGCTATAAAATAATACATACCGTTATATGTATATAAAAGTTAAACTCTCATGAATATTGAAAATCAAGCAAGAAAATCGATAAAATCTCTAGAGTTTGTTTTTAATTTTTATACATTTTTTCCTTCTTCATTATTTGTTCCAAGAAATTCTTTAAAACCCTTTGAAATAATCTAAGGTTCCAAGTTAATCACCAATTATTATAAGAATGAAAATAAACTTGTAACAATAATCTATCAAAGATTATAGTAATCATGTATTTGATTATTGCAAAAAGCTCCAAATTTATAATTAATTAACATTAATTAAAATGTCGGCGTATACGTGCATTATATGTCAAAGCAATGGATAACATAAGGAATTTTACTTAGCTGTTTGGTTTATTTTCAAAAAAAATACACAATTATGTCGGATGATGTGTTTATTTTTTAGACCTAAAAGACAAAAAGTAGGAAAAAAATCGTACGTGTGTTTTTATTTTTCTTTTGTTGAAAAAAAATAATATTATGTAATTTAATTTTTTATATCCAAATAGAAAGTACTTTGAAACATAATGGTCCACACTTATTATTAAACAAAAATATAGAAATACTTTCTTCAAAAGTGTTCGATACTTTATCTTTAAATCCACACACCCCAAAAGAAAATTTAAAAAAAAACATGTTATTCAGAGGCGGAGCTACACTATCTTGAAAGGGGTTCATCCAAATTCCTTTCGGCAGAAAATTATATACAGTAGATATCAAACCTCTTTTAAACTTCTTCATAAACCTCCTTAGTGAAAATCTTGGCTTCGCCAGTGATATCACCACCTTGTATAAGTGGGATAAAATTTGACTATATATTATGTAATATTTTTAATTTCTTACTTGAAATGATCTTTTATGACTTGTTACAATTTGAATAAGATAAATAATCGTATAAAATTCTCATGTATTTTTATTTATCGATTTCATATATATGTTATATATTAATTTCTCGTGAAAATTAACTCATATATCTAAAAGATAATTTTTTTATAAAGAAAATTGAGGATAACTAAACCAATGGATTAGTGGTTATTAACCATTGACACACATGATATGTTTTACTTAAAACATATAGCTAATTGATTAAACCATAATTACGTAAACGTTCAAGCACATGCACAAAAATAGAAAGGAAATGTGACTTATTTGCATTTATTCCATTTCAAAAGAACTCATCCATATACTATTTAACGCGGTCGGCGCGTCAATTTTAATAGTTTTTCGATTTTCAAATTATTCCTAAATTTTTGGTAGCGAAAAATGAATAGTTTCTAAATAAGATGAAACAACATGTACTCTTTACCTCATGAAATAGTACAACTTTTTAAACCATCTTTGGCACTGCATTCATTAATTGTACTCTTGAACATGGTGTTAAAAACATGTATTACCTCCGTTCCCATATTATATGAGCATCTTTTTATAAATATTTGTCTTATATTATATGGATACTTACTAAATTAGGATAGAATTAATTATTTTTCCCCATTTTATCTCAACCATTAATTAGTGTATCAATGATTTTTTCTAACTTGATTTAATGTACATTGATATAAATAAAGGGTAAAATGGTAAAGTTTACTGGTGCATTAATGATTTCTTATTAATCGTATAAAATGGAAAGTGTTCATATAATATAGGACAGGGAGTACTACCTTCATCCAAATTTATTTGTCATGCATATTAAAAATAGTTATCCCAAAATAATTATCAATCTAGATAATCAAGAGATAATTAATTATTTTTTTCTCAACTTTACCCTTAACATTAATTACTCTAGAATTAAAAAGTTATTTATAAGGAGTATATTAGTCAAACAATACTTCTAATTAATTTTTTCTCTTTATCATGACAAATAAATTAGAACGGAGAAATATATAGTAATTTGTGATTTACACTTCTTATGTTCATACATAAATTCAACAATGTTTTGACAAATATGAAAATAATGCAAATCATTCCTTGAAAGGAATTAAATTTGGGTCAAAGCAAAGGAAATTAATGACACATGTCGAAAAATGCTAAAAAATAATAATCATAGTTTCCATAAAATTTAACAACCTGAATTTGTTTGACAAAAATTAAAAGTGATCACCTACATCACGACTAAAACTATTAAAGAATCATTTTAAACTTATCTCAAAATAATTAAGGATAATTTTTGTTAGTTTTTTCGAAATTATTAACCAAATATATTGAATACAATTTGTTATCGATTAAAAGTTTTACTCAGGGCTCAATATCGGTTGATTCAGTTCGGTTTTGAAGTTTATCGGTTTGACTTATCAGTTATCGATTTGTTGATATACTAAATCGTTATAGAACCATTAAGATATTGACTTATCGATTATTGATCATTATCGATTTAAAAAATAATAATTTATTGAAAATTACTTTGAAATAAGGTAACAAATCAAATGAATAATACACCTGAGTTGACATATTGCATTTTGCTCAAAATCAAACACTATCACATTGTAGAATAATTGAGAGTTTGAGACAGTAAAAAATAATAGTATGAAACTACCAAGAACTTTATATATCAAATAGTACAAATATAATTATTTAATTTATTATCGGGTATATTATCGTCGGTTAACCCATGAAGGAAAAACTAAAATCATTAAGAACCGATAATCCAATAATAAATTTTTTTTTACCATTATCAAAAGTATTAAATCAATAACTTTTTTTCAATTCGAATAGTCAGTTTCGATTCGATTTTGAAGAATCCAAAGGATGAAAACTACTCAAAATTATATTAAACAAATTATTTTCATGATCTAATTTTTACCCAAAAGGTTGAATTTTGGACGTCCCATACTTTGAAAGCCTATATTATTTAAAATTTCGAAAATATCGATCGATACATATTTATATATATATATATATATATATATATTTTTTTTTTTTTAAATAATCTAAACAATTAAATTATTTTCAGTGTATATTTCCTTGCTAGCCATCTGGATACATACTCCACCGTCTTGTGAGTTATGATTGTGGCCTTTGAACTACCAAAATTTTAATTTGACGGTGTTGCTATTATTATTTCCAAAAAGTTGAGGCCCCAAAAACAGAAACAATTTAATACAATACGAATCTCAATTTAGAGCAATCTCAAAGTCAACTTTGGAATTAAGGCTTTCACTATGCATGTAGGAATGAAAAATACTCCCCCTCTTCAGTTTTATTTGTCGCTATTCCATTTATCGAGGTTAAATTATATGAATTTTGATCAATATTTTAAGATATATGAGAAGGATTGCAACTTATAGCATTTCTTGTATAGTTTTCAATCATCTAAATTTTAGATTTTAAATATTAAATTTAGCTACTTCAATTTAGTTTTGAAATTTAGTCAAGTTGATCTCGAAAAACGAAATAGTGATAAGTGAAAATGAACAGTAAGAGTATATTCTTATTTATTTATTTTTTATGTTTGGTACGTAAATAAATATTACGAGATGTTAGGTGGGGTAGGGGTGTGAGGTGGTATGGACAGGAGTCATGATAATTTCTTATTACGAATCTAATTCCTTATATAAGAGAAAAATCAAATGTTTAATTATGCATCTAGATTGAAACTTTTAAACGCGAATTAAAATTAATCAAACTTCAAATCCTATAGCGAACATCATAGGAGACAATAAAAATAAAATAGAGTTAATTACAAGTACATGCACTTAATTAATAAGTTTACGATAAACGTGAATCACCATAATCCTGTGATTTATTTAATGATTAATGTCCAAAAAATTATTCATAGTAAACTTGCATGGATGCAAAAATAGAAATGCTTTAGTTAGTGATGTGCACCTAATGTTGTTTTAATTTTATAACTAGTTAAATCATAAACTCCTGGATCAGTAATAGAGTCAAAAAATTTAATTTAAAATATAAAAAAATCGAATTTTTTTAACATCTACCATACGTATACAAATAAAACAGTGGCATGCGACCTATTATAGAATATATGTACTATGCATTAATTACAGGCTCATTATGCTTCAATCGATTTATTCTATTTCACCTCTTAGGAAGAAAGGATGCAAGCATTATCCAAAATGATTGGGTGTAAATTAAAGCGTCTATTTCAGGCGCGTCATCAAATTTCAAGGCTCATCCTTGGATAGGCAGTGTAAACTACCAAGTTGGAGTTCGGTAGGGATAGGAATTTTTTTTCGATGTTTAATCATATATATAAACAATGTAACACATTAGAGGTGTATGATCATTATGCTTCAGTCGATTTATTCTATTTCACCTCTTCAAAAGAAAGAATGCAAAACATTATCCGAAATGATTAGGGGTAAAGCGTCTGTTTTAAGCCCGCCATCAAATTTCAAGGCTCATCCTTGGATAGACAGTGTACAATACTACCAAGTTAGAGTTCGATAGGGGTAGAAAAATCTTTTGATGTTTAACTATACATAAACAGGGTAATTTTCCCTCGAAAAGAATTCAGATGAACTTTTTCAATCCTATCTAGTGAATATTCATATCTTTAATTATCATAGTAGATTATTTCATATTTTTCTCTAATATATAAGAGTTTCATATATATGTTATCATAAATTTGATGAATTTTGTGTATCAAAATACTTCTGAAAAAAATGTTGAAACTTACTCTACATTATACTTTACGGCGATGTTATGCCGGTTCAACGCGATAACTATGAGAGTTGAGACCATTTGCTATATGATAAGTGTATAAATAATCCTAAAATATAACGAAGAGTAAAATAAAAATATTTCATATATACGATGAAAAAATAATTCATCCTTTTTCCATTAATAAATATAAAACTATTAATTTTATGTAGTCAACCATAAACTTTCATGTTTCTCTTGTGAAAAATATTTTATTTTTGGAACTTAAATGAATTCTGACTAAAGTATTTATGCTTTTTTGTGTAGTATTAAATTTTACTATAATTTCACCAAGCAAATGCAGTACGAAAAAATGGTTGCTTTTTCTCCGTCCACACATTTTAATCAATTTTTTTCCATTCAATGTATATATTAGGCAAGTTTTTTAAATTTAATTTGTCCATATTTGGAATTTGGCCTAGTCTGAGCATGTTATGTTTCACTATTCGCGAATCAAATTGTATAGCAAAATGTACAAACACTATGAACTGTATAGCGAAATATACAAACACTATACAAAAATTATGAATTGTATAGCGAATTATACAAACACTGTTATAATTGTACTTATGAAATGTAATTATCCAAACTATAATTATAGAGCATAATTAAGATATTTTTAAGGGACTCTATGCGAAAAATTCCTATTTACTTTTTCCTCTATTACTTTCTAGCCTTTGATATCGTAGATGCTAATTAATACTCTTTTTGTTTAAAAAAGAATGACATAGTTTGATTTGATACAAAATTTAAGAAAACAAAGAAGACTTCTGAATCTTTTGGTCCTAAATTAAAATTATGTCAAATTTACGAAATATTTTTTAATCTTGTGATATTAAATATGTCACAAGGAAAGTTAAAATAAAAGTTTTAAACAGATAGAATAGTAATATTTTTGTTGCATGTAAAGTATTTCTAGTGATGATCTTTGGAAAAAAGAAAATTTATTCTAGATCTTAGAAAGGTAAAATTATGTTCTATAGTTTCATATGCAATATTACAATGGTACAAATAAAATGAGACATAAGTAGTAGTAATAAACTAATAATAATAGGTATTTATTTTATAACAAACTTAATATGATAACATATAGAAGATTAACCTATTATAAATGGTTAAATTGATCTGATGAGTAGGGTATGCATTAGTCAGTTCAGTTTGACTTTATATATTATCGGTTCGATTTATTGATTTTTCAATTTTTAAATATGTTGAACTAATAAAATAATTTTTATCGGTTTTTGATTTATCAATTTTAAGTCTTTAACGGTTTGGTTTTCAATTTACCCAATAAGAATGATAATGAGAATTTGCATTATTAAAATCAAATGGAGTACAAAGATTATGTTTACAAAGTTGCAAAAGCTATAATTAGTTAATTACAAACTAAAAATAAAGCTAAAACCAAACTGTCCAAATATTACTATTAAATTACTAATATTTAATATTTACAAAGAGAAAAAATAGTAGATTATTATAATTTTATTGAGTTACCGATTTACACAATAACTCAATGGTAATAGCCGATATCGAACTGATAACCCATTAATTTTTTTAAAAAAACCTAATAACTCAATAACAATAAACCAATAATATTTTTATTGGTTTGATTTATCAGTCGATTCAATTTTTGCACATCCCTTCTAATTATCTTTATCTTATCAATTGTGAATAAAAATAGATTGTTTTCGATAAATCTTCGATTCAAAAGTTATAAAATTTGAAATGACACCTAATGCCTATTTAATTAACCATACACCATTTATCCTATTTTTGTAAAGTCTAAATAAGTCATACTTTAAGGGAGACAAAAAAAGAAAACATAGAGAAGTGATTATTGACCTAATTTTACTAGGTGTGTTTAATTATATATTTTCATTTTAATAAATAAATTAAAACAAGAACCATACGAAAAATAAATGGAAAATATGAGCATATGATTCATAAGCAAAATTAAATTCAAAAAATAGAGTCAACAATTACTCAAACTTTAGTTAATTTATAACGTGCACAACTCACCAATAATCTTTTTTTGAAGTCATAAAGTGTTAAAATTCTTATCATTTTTCACAAGAAAAATAAAGAAGACAATTCGAATTTGAGAAAGAATATAATTTAATTTGGAAAAAAATAAATATAAGGAAGAACAAGTCAACCATGTGGGTGGCTTTTTTTCTGGGAAAAAAAAATAATCACAAGTCAATATCTCAAAGCCCAAGACTTTTTGGTGAAATTAACTTTGTTTGAATAAAGTATTTATGAATTATAAAGGTGAAAAATGAATGAGTTAGGTCAAATTTGGACGGATTAATATTTATTTATTTAATGTTGAAAAAGAAAATATATATTTACTTGACTATGTACAAAGCGTTATTCAGTTTATTCAAAGTTTAAGTTAGTCATAATATGTATTGAGAATGTGTCATTACCACCAAATGGTAAAAATTATCTATTATTCCCTTCGTCCCGTTTTATGTGATATTCTTTGACTTGACATAACGTTTAAGAAAAAAAAGACTTTTTAAAATTTGTGGTCTGAAATAGTTCTTAAAAATTTGTGTGGCCAAGAATTCATTCATTTAAGGGTAAAAGGGGAATTTTAAAGTTAAATTGTTTTCAATTAGTAAGATAACATTTTTTTTGGAACGGACCACAAGGGAAAGAGTGTCACATAAAATGAGACAGAGGGAGTATTGAGTATTGACTAGTGTTATCGAGTTCAACTTTGAAGTGCAGTAGTTTACTGGTGGAGTCAGGATTTTGATTTACCGAAGGAATTTCACATCAACTATATAAACATAAAAAAATATTTTGACCATATATAAAAAGTACAATTTTCCACACAAAAGGGTTCGAATGAATCCCTAATCAATAGGTGGCTCCACCCCTGATGTAATTTTTTTGGCAGAAAGTGTTAGAGCTCTCGATAATGAGTTATTTATGACGTAAATTCAAATTAATCAACTTCGTAGATTTCAGACAAGTGAAAGTTAATTTGACTTCATTAATTCCTCTTGATTAATTTGGAAATAATTATATATGTTGCCCAAATTGATCCCATCTTAATTAACTGAGATTAAATCTGGTTTAGCCCTTAATCAAGACATTACTACCTAATTCTTCAAGTTACATTTATGGTCAATTTCAACACCTAATATCAGTATTATGCATTTACATAGTTTGAATTTTTCTCAATTTTTTTTTCAAAAGTCAAAACTCAATAGCCCACTGGAGAAATATGATTCTCATTCAGAAATTAAACTAGTCATGACTTTTAATGGAGACTTTCTTACAACACCAACAAAGTGGTCCCACAAATAAATAGAATATACACAAATCTTACAAATATTTTCGGTCCAAACAACATACTAGAGACTTTTTTACAACACCAACAGTACCTACTCCCACAAGCGACATCTAGGGAGCGTAGAAAAAGCCTCGGTTTGGAAGACATATCAGTGGCTTTCTTACAATAACATACTCAGTGTTGTCCTACAAGTGAGGTTTGGGGAGGGTTGCATATGCATCTCACAGTCTTTGTAGGTAGAAAGGTTGTTTTCTATAGATTCTCGGTTCAAAAGACACACTGGAGACTTTTTAAATTCTACAACAATATACCTAGTGTAATCTGACAAAGTGAACTGTAGGGAGGATAGAGTGTACACAGAACTACCCCTACTTTCATAATTTGGATTTTTAAATTATTTTGGTCAATATAACACATACCAAAAAAAAAAAAATCTAATTTCAAGAATTTGATCTCTAGTTCCAGAATCATTCTGCACTCAAAATCTAAGAAAATCAACTAATTTGGGTCAAGTACTGAACATTCAATAATCAAGATCCAGAGTATGAATCATTTTTTCAATTCTCTATTTATCATTTTAAATGTTTTTTTCTTTTTTTTATGGTCTGATGTGAATAGAGAAAAGTCCAAACAAAAGGTAAAAGAAAAGAACAAGACCATATAATATCCCACAGAAAAAACTAGAAACAAAGATTTGAATGGTAGCCTTTCAATTTGTTGAACAAACTTAAGGTTGTCTTGTCCTTCAACACATATTTCTGACTGTGAAAATGCTAGAAACTTATACTAATGTGGAATGTGGAATGTGGAATTTAGCCCAGCCAATAATAAACAGATCAAGAATTGGAAATTTTAGTGTGTTTATGTTGATCAAGCAAATTGACTGAACCTTCAAGGAAACTGATGAATTATCAGTGTGTGTTTATTTCAAACATGTATATTAAATATTTTGGTCATCAGAAATAGTATAGTAGTATGTATTCATCAGTTTTTCCAATATCATGTTTTGACTTTAAAAGTTCTGAAAATATCCATGACCAAGAAAACCAACATGATGTGCTCTCTAAATGGCTAGTGAATGCTACAGTACACAAATTTTATACAACAAAATCGACTAACTACATTCACTATTTCTTCATGAGAAGAACAACAGTATGAGCTGCGATACTCCTGTTCTCACCGAGACTGTCAACTTTCTCATGAGTCTTTGCTTTCAGGTTTACAACAGAAGGATCAGCACCAAGCAGCTTACATAAGTTGGCTCTAATAGCCTCCTTGTGTGGGCTCACTTTTGGTCTTTGTAAAATCAAAGTGGCGTCTAGATTTCCCAATTCATAACCTGCTTCATGCATTAAACGTACCTGGACATTAACCATAAAGCATGGACAAGTTAGATCATCTACGAATTCAAGTGCAATTTAGTACTACGATTACTGATGATAAAAATGAAATTTTGTATGGAAGGAAAATAGTAAACTCCTATTGACATATTAATAAGGCAATAGGAAGAATAGTGGTTATTCAAAGCATACTTGAGCACGGAAGAACCATTTCATCTTAATCTTTGGTTATGGTCTCGTGTTACTTAGCCTTAACAAATTTCTACGTCAAAATTTGATTGCTTGAGCCTTTTTAGTTAAACAAAAATCTAGTAATTCTATTATCAATTCTCGGTTTGAACTACTTCTTGAAGCACATATCTAATTAATTCTCACTTTTATTCTCCTATAGTGTTTAGGTGTAATTATTCCACGTTCAGTACAATATTCTATTCAGAGGCCCAAGGGGCAACAGGCGATAAGCCTAGCTACACTTGTTAGTTGTCTCATGCAACATTGTTTTGTTCATTTTCAACAATCCCACCTAACATCTATCACTATCATGTAATCTCTACCAAACAAGCTAATTGATTCCCCTAAACTGGAAGTGTTAGGATAATTATCTTACTAATTAGGTGCAGACAATCCACTTCACCTCACTTCTTATGTATCCGGATGACAGACCAGACTACTATAAAAAAAAATAGCCTCTGTGTGGGGCTTGCAAATCTTCAATTTCAATGGGAAGAAACTTCATTTGCACATATCGGCAACAGTTTTGTTAATCGAATAAACGAAAAAAGGAACCTAGCTTACGCAGAGTAAGAAACAAAGCGTAGAAACTATTTCCTGTAAGTCGCATTACCATCTCAATTCATTTAGTACTTGTGGCTTCCTCATTTTCCACTCAGTAGGAACCAGAGAACTTGTCACTCGCCAAAAAGCAAAACCAGAACATTTTTCAATAAATGACATATTGAAGAAAATCAATAAAATTAACTACTCTCCCAGGCTGTGAGTGCATAAAATAAAGCTCAATTACACATCATGCTGGTATCACTATTCTATCTGTTATGCCTTTTATCAAGCAAAGAAAACAGTGGTTGACATAGGAGGCAGGTAGGTCAAACACACAGAGAGGGCCAACCACGAACCCCCACCAAGGAAACTACAGCATATTATTTCCCTGAGTTGTTGAATTCCTTAAAACTTGTCCTGAGTTGTATCTCCATGCAATCATTATTTATTTGTTTGGTTAGTATGCAGGTAAGTTGGATATGATGTGACAGACTACATAAAAAAGTTACTTGTATATGATGTGACTGATAAAGCAACAAACATGCAAGTTTAGCCATCATTAGAAGAATGAAGTGAACTTCCTTCAATCTATCCATCAATTATCCAAAACAACTAACTATACAATACAAAAGAGAAATGAATTACAAATCAGTGGAGGAAAAGAGTGAAAGAGAAGGAAAAAGAAGGCCTCAGGGCAAGAATCTTTTGCCATTCTCTTCTCCAGTACTGAAAGAGTCAAAAGCTAAGACAAATCAACTCAACCAATGAGTAGGTTGTGCTGGTTTGGAATTCCATCCTTTAGAAAATGTGAGATTGTAAGAGCAGAGTAGGAGTTGGCTGATAAAGTACGGACAGCGAATATAGAAATGTAAAAAAATCAGATACTTAGGCCAAAGAAGCCGTAACACAAAAAATCCAAGATATAAGAATGATATAGAGGAGTGGTACAGAAGTGCCACGTGCTTGGAAGATACAGAAAAAGGTGGAAGGAAAATTCGACAGAACATTTATGAGAGCAGTAAAGTTTATATTAGAGAAAATATTGGCCTCTAATACCCAACATATTCCACAAGAATAACGTAACTTTAAGATGGAAGTGTAGTCATGCAAGGTAGGACTAAATTACAAATGACCACATCCAACAACGGGTGCAAAATAGTACGGGTCTACGAGATTAGGATAAAATGAGAGACAGTAATTTGGGCTGATTTGGCAATGTCCTATGTATACCTCCATATGCCCTGACCATAAGAGTGATAAATAAGGACTGAAGGTGATTAAGAATGAGGTAGACCTAAAATCACATTGATTGAAATTGCTTAAAGAAGACCTACAATCTTATGGAATTAGTGCCAACTAAGCTAAGATCAGAACAGAACACAATGGACACAAAGGATCCATATAGGTAATATCAACTATTGAGATTATGACTTAGTGTTAGATGTTAAGGAACTCTAATTCTAGAGAAGCCTTAGTTAGCCTCACTTGACCAACAATAATTGATCATAGTGTATACAACCAAAAAAAAAAGATGAAAAATAGAAGAATAAAGGAATACTATCAGAGATAACGAGGGAAAGACACAGAGAAGGAGAACAAAAATAAGAGAACATATGAAATTTACTGCTGCTAAGCATGCATTGCAGACACTAATTGATGAAAAAAAGAAGTTAAACAGTTCTGCAGCAAATAGAGGTGAATCAGAGATAAGAGGACTGAGGAAAAGAGTTGAGTCAAGGACTTCTATTCATTACTGAGAAATCCCCCAAGGGCCAGTGGCTCATGGATCAATATTCGGTGGAAAATTGGCTTGCCACTCTATTTTTTCCAGCTAATACCAGGATTTTGTCCACATCAGGATTTGAATCCATAATTTGCGTCTAAACCACAAATCACATGTTGCTCTTAACATTGGACCAAAGCTTGAAGGACATAATCACATAAAGGGGAAAATAACCAAAGGACAAAAAGTTTCTCTGTCTCTAGCCATAAGTATTGAAGTATATGCTATATCATGCAGCATTTACTTGAAATAACCAGTCACAACTTACAACGAATCAAGTCACGAGGCAATCCTAATTACAGACACTAAGGCTAATAGGGCTTTAAAGCACACTGGATAAGGCTTGCTCGTCATACCATTTTAAGTGAGTATCCAAAACATCTTTTACTGAAGTGGAATATTTCCAGCCTTTTACACTATTAAAGGAAGGTGAGGCTGTAATTACCTACACATCCAAGAATTCTAAAGATGAGACTTAACCTAGACCTTCAAGTTATGATGGAAAGACCAGCATTTTCTCAGCTAAGCTGTACTTCTGCTGTTGCTTTTCACTTTAATTTAATGTCTCTCTTCTAGAAAATAAAGAAAGAAAAAGCACATGATGAGCGAGAAGCTAGGTGATTACCCCCCTTCCACTCGATCTTTCTTCATTGTATGAGTACGATATGATCATAAAGATTTTTTTGGCAGGTTGAAATCAGTTAACACTTTCAAAATAACGATGGAGGCTAGCCATTGACTTGACCTCATGTAGCAAGCTCCTGTTGAGTAGAAAGCCGGAGTAATATAGGAGTAGGTAGGTTCATTAGACATTAAAATGAGGATAAGGAATGCTCTGTCCCCAAACCGGGCAAGTGAGTCTATACGATATCTAATCATTTCTTATTCAACCTTGAAAAAGGAAAAAAGATAGCAAGTTACTATGTAATTTCTGATTTACAAGAACACTTTTGGGTATTTTTTCCTGAGTTGAAGAAATGTGCATCAAGATAAGGTTAAATGATTGAGAAAGATACATTGTTTGATTGTTCACTCCTTTTTATGTTACCATGCAGCAATGACGAGCCAGTTGGTTGTCGAATCCATCTATGATGTGCTCTAGTGAAGCACCAGATTGTTGATAAGGACAGTGAGTTGGAAAGGAGCCTGCACATGTCAAGTAAGTTTCTTTGGCCTTTCTGAAGTGTGGTCAAAAGAGCTTTCAGCTCTTGAGGGAACTTTTGATCGATGACACTAGTCTTCTCATTACCTTCTCAAAATCCCGTCAAAAGATGAATTGACGAATACACCTCATTAGATGTATGAGGAATCAATGGTTTAAGAACACAGAATGAGGGAAATGCACATGGGTCTCCTTGAAGAATAAATTAAAAACTAAAATGACAACAAATAGAGTCGGAGCAATTTCAATGTGCACTGTCTAGTGTGAGTGTGAGCTATTTGGATCAATAGATATAATCAGAACTAAGAAGATGCAGTTTTTCAACCTCAGATGAACAAGGGACAGCTAGGAGAAAGTATTGTATCAACTAACTTGCAGTCAACCAACTGTGAGTTATGACACTCAGGCATGAAGATATCAGAGAGAGAACTGTTATTATGCATGGATCAATATTAACTGCCAGCAAGGCCAAGTATTCATGATTTTACTGTAAAGAGAAAGGAGGACACGTCTCAACAGTAAGGACAACTGGCCATGATTTTCCACCGAGAAGCTCAGAGTCAGTGTTGAACTCAATCAACAAAAAGTAAAATAACAAAAAGCATCAACTTACAGCTTCTTCCATGAACACTGAGGAAGCCGCACCCTTCCATTTAGGATCATTGTCTGGGAAAATTTGCCCAATATCAGGAAGTCCCAGAGCTCCCAAAATTGCATCAACAACACAATGAAGCAAAACGTCACCTAAAAGGACAAAATTCAATTTTTTTTTAAAATTGATCTCTTAAACAACAACGACGAGTCTTTATGAGCTTACATATAGTATGAAGTAAGTAATCCACTATCCCAAAAATAAGAGAAAAGGTCCAACTCTACTCTTCTACCAACTTTACTCTTCTACCATAACAAATATCTTAATTTTACCATTTGTTGTACTATGAAACCATATATTCCCTTACCATTAACAAGTTGTCGCGTAATTTTTCTTGACTTTAATGAAACTCCAGTGAGAATAGGGTGGATTCCACGTGTCGGTGTCAAAATACTTGACAAAAGAAGTCCAAATTACCCTTCTAATCTGCTGTTTAAATTACTCGTTGGCATACTTCAGGTTGGAGGTTTGTTGGAGTCCAGTGAAAAAATGAGATGATTTATTAACAACAAGAGTATGAATGTCTTCATATTATAATTGAGAGTAAATTTCAGATATTTCGTATAATATACTGGTATATTTTACCCTTTTTCCTGAAAAGAATGGAGGATTCAAATGTCATACATCTAAGTTCTGCTGTGAATTTGTACATTTCTTAAGCTTCTCCAAATAAAATTCACATATTTGGACACTGCAGAAAACACAACTAATCATACTACTTGTTATAATTAGAAATAATGTCTAAAAATGCCTAAAAACCATATTATTGTCACTGTTTAAATTTATTTTTCTTACTTTTCTTTTTAGTCTATTTCAAGAAGAATGTTGCTTTCCTTTTTTGGCTAACTCTTTAATTTTAATTTTGCATATGACATGTTCAAGACCACACGATTAAAAGGACTGCATATGAATTAGGCACACTCTAACCCCTGAACTTCCTTCCTATAAGCGGGTGTATAATCTTGTAAATTTGCCTATTCTCCACAATAATTCTAATTTATTGTCAAAGAGGCGATCATTCAAGAACTTGAGAATAAACTAATGCCCTGTTCAGGTATCTCATGAAATCTCGCAAATGGTATTTTCCATTGAAAATCATTGCTGTGTTTTCGGCCTCGTTAAATAAAATGCAAACGAAATGACTTACTAACATGTCTTTATTTAAGACCACGATATACAACTCTCCTAAATTCCGTGCTACGTCAAAACCAGACAAATGTATTGAAACTTAGGAGTAACAAACATATAAACATGGTTCAATCCTCCATATATGAATATTGCCAAACAAAATCACCAAAGTACCATTTTTATAATCAACCAATTATATGAAAAACTAGCCAAAGAATAGCCTTTGCCAAAAATGAGTATGAGTTAAGTCAAAATTACCATCAGAATGAGCTTCACAGCCTCTATCATGAGGAATATTAATCCCACCAATAATCAAAGGATACCCAGGCTCCAATCGATGTAGGTCAAATCCATGGCCGACTCTAAAAGGAAGAAACTTCGCTGGAGTGGAATTAGAACTAGATGTTTGTGTTTCGGCTTCAATTGAACTTGCAGATGCAAAAGAAACCACCAAATTCCTCGAGGGTTTGTATGTTAATTGGGGATAGTGATGATTTGAAGTGTTAGAAGAAAGATGCTTTTGTTTTGAGATGAGTTTAGTCGGAACTGGAGTTGAAAAAAATAGTGAAGACGCCATAGCCATAGGAATCGGAGCTCAGTTTTGTGGAGTATTTGAAATTTAGGCTGAAGAAATTGGGTAAATTAAAGGGAATTATTCCTTTTTTTTCTTTAAAAAAAATTAAATAAAACAGGGAATTATTCCACTTGCATGTAAGTGCTATAACTTTTGGATCTTTTTGAGAAGGCGTGGCATTCTTTTCAAAATATTTATATTTAAATATTCAAACTAATTATATTTTAGTTAAATATTTTAATTCTTAAATAAAATATTACAATTAAATATTTTTATTCAACTTTTAAAAAAATTATGTGTTATTTATTTATTTGTTAGATAATTAAATTAATTACATGAAATATGTTATTTATTTTAAGAGGAATTTTCACATATAGTCATTCAAAAATACCTTAATTATGCTTCATGGCTATAATTTGGGTAATTATATTTTGTAACTATAGTTATAGCAACATTTGTATAATTTCAACTGTTTTTGTATATGTTTGTATAATTTGCTATACAATTCGCAGTTTTTGTATAACGTTTGTGTATTTTGCTATACAATTCATGCACAAGGTTTGTATAATTCGCTATATAATTCACAGTGTTTGTATATTTCACTATACAATTTGATTCACGCACAACTTTTGTATAATCGCGCATAACATTTGTATAAATCGCGCGAAGTATACAAAATTCAAACTGTAATTACAGCTAAATATCTGTCGTGAGTTGTAATTAATTCACACTATAATTATGTTAGCTAATTAACTAGTATATATTTGTTTATCTGCATAATTTTTTCTTATTTTAATTATATATAAAAAATCTCGTTAAAGAAATGTTTGAGGTTTTATGACATGTTGATAGATACATACTAGAACATTTTAAAATTATTTGAAACATTTTATTAAAAGTTCAAATATTTAATTCAAAATTTAGACTTCAATAGCATTCTTATAGGTCCTGAACGGTTCAGTTCTTTTCAGTTGATCCGATTAAAATCATTATATGTGCTCTCTCTTATATTGACACGTGAAAGATCTTATATTTATAATATTTCGTGCAATGAGTTATTAGAAAATTTTAAAAACGTTTCAACCAAGTACACGTACATTGACCAATTATATATAAAATTGAAATACATGTTAAAAATAATTAAAATTTCAGGCTATGTATCTAACACATTAGCGTAAATAAAAGAAGCAGAAAAAAGCATAGTTCATAGTTCATACACTGCATGTATTAGTTAAATAGAACCATCAAAGTAGGGTTTCATGAAATTTTTACTTCATAGTCCATAGAGTGCTAGAGCTAACAGGATTGAAGTAAGGTAAAATTTTACAAATTTCATAGTGTAGATAGCTAATTTTAATATATCTCCACCGTTTGTAAAATTACAAAAATTCCTTAAAAATGAGTTTATCGGGATATATTGCATTACACTAGATTCATAAGTACCGATTCATTGTATAAAATTTTATTAGATTCGTAGAGATCATTATAATTAGCGTATCATGTTTTATAATAGTTTGGGAATAATATATGAATCATTCATATTAATGTTGAATTCAACAAAATATTATTGTATCATGCTTTGTGATTCACTGAACATATTTTGGTTCGTACATGTGAAGTGATAAATCTAAGTTTTGTGTCACTATGAGAGAATATGAATGTGATTCACTGTACTGTTTTGATTCATTCAGGTGATGCGATGAATCAGTACGTCTAATGAATCACTTAGACAATTACTTAAAAAAATAATTCACAAACATAAAAAAAAAAAATTTAAAATCACTGTACCAGTGAATCAACACCCAAAAATTGTACCAATGAATCACCATAACCACCCCGACATACCAATGAATCAACAAATCAGTTTATGTCTGAATGAATCAAAGAATATTGTTGATTCATTGCATGGTGTATTTCTTGTTTGATACACCTATTGATTCATGAACAAATAACAAAACAATGATACTAGTTGAACATTGTATTGAATCGATACAGTTATAATGAATCGTCCAAAATGATTACTAGGTTTTGTACATAAATGATTCACCACAAAGACCTCAGGCAAAAATATACAAGAATCGACACATATTGTTTGAATCTCTATTATGTATTGAGTTGGGAAAAATGAATTGTCGGCAACAATGGTCGATTAGTTACTGTTTATGCTTTCTTCGTCCGTTTCTTTGGGGGTTTTGGATCTGGAGATTTTGAGGTTGAAGCTTTGTCCTTCTTCTTCATGGCAGCGAAAAGAAACACAATAAGAAATTGGAAAGGGGAATATGACCTAACCTTGGTTTGTAATTTGAAATAATAGAGAGAGAAAATACTTGGGAGGGAAATTGAAATTTACACAGTCATGTTTGCTTGATTTTAGGAGAAAATAAAGGTTTTGAGGCGTATGAAGAGAAGTGGAGAAATGTATCGGTGTGGAGCCAAAAATATGAAAAAATGGGATTTACGTAATTTTTATATTTGGTAGGGAATATTTAAAAATATTATAATATAAGACGTGTATTTTGGTAATTATTTCTTGAAGTAAAACTCATGGGCTGACATTTTGTATAATTTGGCCCAAGTATTATTGGGTCAATTTTCAGCATCCAGTTACAAATTTGGGCTTACTTCATGGGCCTCTAAAACCTAACGTTCATCTTTTGGCCCAACTAAACTGTACTGTGTTTCTCATGCATTCCCTTTTGCTTCCAGTTATTAGGGTCTCGAACTGCTAACTTTCAAACCCTTTCGCTCTTTCCTTTTCTTCACCAACCCTCTCTTCCTCTCTTCTAAGTGAAGCTCATTTTCTACCAGGCTAGAGAGGAAGAGAGCGTTGCGAAGAGACGATTTTCCCCTCTGATCATTGGCTATGGCGGCGCCGGAAGCTCCCGTTTGCTATGTAGGAGTTGCCAGGAAGTCCGCCGCCTTCCGTCTCATGAAACAAATGGTTAGAAATTTCCATATGCGTTTATTAATGCTCGTATTTGTATGTGATGAACTGAATTGAATTGCTAAGTTTGATTTATTTTGTTTTTTCTGATTTGATCCATGTCATTCGAGTTCAAATTTAATAATTGTGCATATTCGTGTAGATTAACAATATTCATTATGCAAAATCAATTACATAAAGATGTAGAAATATAAATATCAAATTGAAATAAGTTAATAAGATTTTTACTCTCCTCTGTCTGCATAGCAATATTAAAGCTCGTAGCTTGTACATTTGTTTAATTTGTATGAATTTTGTCATTACGAGAAGTGAAGGATATCAAGCGAGTGGTGCTGAGCTTTTGATTTGAAAATTACTTCATGCATGATGTATATTTTTTATTCGGGATTAACAGAGATGTTTTCTGGTGCTCTGTATATTTTCTGGAGTTAAATAATACAAATCAAAATTGAGAACCGTATCAAACCAACTAAAAACCCAACCCGATTTTGTTTGGTATTTAGCAAGATAAAAATGAACCAAATTGACATATAAATATAATTTTATATATTTTTTAAAAACTTTATGAAGGATTTTTTTTTAAAAACACATGTCAAAGAAATATTTGTGATTCTCTCATTGGATGTTTAATAAACTATATAGTCTATCCATTTTTATATACTTTATGTTCAGTCTCTAAGTGTCATTGAAATGCGTCAATGTATTAGTTTTTTCATATTTACATGTCAAAATATATTTAACTCCTACGTATTTTTCAAATTTGATTGTATTATCTGTGATTTTTAAAATTAAACCAAAGTGTATCAATTTTTAGATTTTATGTTGACTTTGTGTTTAATTATTAAAGTTTGGTTAAGTTTGGACATATACGTCATTGAAAATTATTGTTAGACTACAAAATAACTATCACATGTTGATTTGTTAAAATTTTATCTGCTACTCCAAAGATATAATATTGAAATAGTACTCACGGGACAAAAAACTTGAATACTCGAACCAACCAAATCTATCGCGTTGGTTTGGTTTTGAAATACCAAACAAAGCCCCACCATGTACACCCTTAATTTGCAATGAACCAATGATGGAACTAGGAGCATGTATGGAAATATAGTGATTAAATCTGTTTCTTTTGTGTGTTTCTGCGTGTACTTGAGGCTTGCTAGTTAATCTGCAAACTTTCCATAGATACATATTTTTCTAATACGTATGAAATGTGTGTTAAATAGGGATGGGAAGAAGGAGAAGGCCTAGGCAAGAACAAGCAAGGTATCAAAGGATATGTCAGAGTTCAGAACAAACAAGACACTGCAGGTTTTTTTTGACTGCCTTATCACCTCTGTAGTAGTGATCTTCTCTGTTGCATGGCTACAGTAGGAAAAAAACAACCCTGCCTTCTCCTCTCTGTGTGTGTGTGGGATGGTGGTGGAGGGTGCAAGTGATTGCCACCAACAGATATACTGGTTCTCCGAGTTGCGTAAAAAATTGAAGTTGGAAGGGATTTTGTTATCTTCTTTAGCTTTCTGCTTTCAAAACTCAATACTTAGTTTCTTTGTTTTTAATCATGGAATAGGTATCGGTATAGAAAAGCCAAATGAATGGGCGTTTGACACTACTCAGTTTGATAGCATACTTAAAAGATTGAAAGTGGTAACTCTCTTTTTCAACTTTTAGTTTTAATTTAACTAGTAATTTTATTTCCAATATCCTATATGACTAATATTTCATTTATGTTATTTGGCAGCAAACAGCTGAAACCAACATTGATGAAGGTACATTGAATCAGAAATCATTCTTTATATATTCATGAACCATTACATTTTGTTGTATGAATTATTTTGGGTGTTTCTAACTGTAACAGAGAAAAAAGAAGTGGAAAAGCACACGGCAACAGAAACTTTTAATGGCAAAGAAGAGGCTGTTGCTAAGGTTACTAGGCCTCAAGGAAGGTGAGCAAGTTAATGTCAGAGTACACTTCTTCACGTGTGGTGAGCTCCGCTTGGAACACATTGTGGTGACCGATTTTTATTTTTCTGTGTACCAGATATAAGAAAAGGGAGAGAGGAAAGCTTGTGCATGCATATTCATCTCAGGATCTTGAAGGAATTCTCGTAAGTTTACTTTTGCATGACAACTGTGTTTTCACTATATGAATACTGATTAGAGATATAACAAGCTCACCAGCAATTTACTCTTGATGCTCTGAGTATATTTGGATGTTCATTTTTATTATTGTGATACCCAATCAATAAACAAACTATTTTTTAGGGTACTTGACCATTCAAAACCTGTATACTTCTTCCATAAAAACTAGGAATCCTGGTGATAATTGAAAATGTTTTTGTTATCTTTTAGAGATTTAACATTTGCTTATTCTATTGCATATGTAAATTGAACATTGTATCAACACTCGGTATGTATTCTATTTGGAGGATAGATGTACTCGGTGAATGGGTCGAGGTCTGATGAAGCTTGGTGGAACCATGATTGTCTTATAGACAAAAAATGCAATCACTTGCTCATGTTTGAGACTTATTTCGATTCAAAGCTTGCAATCGTGCTCCTTTTGGCAATATCTTTTAAAAGAAAAATCTCAGCCAAATTTGCATTTTACGTAGGTAAAAAAGACAAAGACTTCTCAGACAGATGATGATCAGAAAGTACCAGATACAGCAGAGACTGTTATTGTTGCCGATGATGCATGTAAGTTCTAGATATGTTATTTGCAGTTAGGCTGCCTAGGCCTCCTCTTATCTATTAGATGTTTTCTTGCTACGTTAGTTTCCAATCAATATTATCGTATCAAGGCCCATAAACAACGTAGGAAGATTGTATTCTTTCATTGATTTGCTTTGTCTGGGTGATGCCCTTTTTTTTTAATGTTGGCGGAAGGAGAGATAGGAAATACGAATAGGTACTGTTTTCTGTCTGACCTGCGTTGCAGCTCCTGTTCCTCAATCACGTCTATACAAACTTTTTCGTTTTCTTGCAGGGTGGTGGAATTGTTGTGGGGGGTGTATGTTTGTATGTGTGTGTGAATGTGTGCACAATTGTTTAACAAGGATATGTTGATGTCAGATGAGGAAAGGGTTTTTATACTTGTTGAACCCGGGCTGGGCTTTCAGACGTAAATGCTGATTGTTACTAAAATAATTCTTTTTGCCAGGGAATGAAGATCAAGGGGTTCCCCCTGAATGGTGGGGCTATAAAAATGGATTTGTCTCAGGAGGATTTCTTGGAAGTCAAGCTCGCAGAAAAACGTCATTCTCATCGGATAAGATGCGAGACTTCAGTGAGAGGACCACATTCCATGAGGATGATCAAGAAAATCTTTATAATCTTGTTCAAGTATGCTTTCCAACCATTTGAAGCCGCATAGATTTTATGCTAATTGCTATAAATGAGTTGAACTGTCAGTGTATCACTGTCTTCACAACATAGGTGTGACACTTCTAATGAAGCTTAAAGTTTAAGGGCTTTATGTTGTGGTATCTTTACCAACTTCACCCGTTACATCTGTATCGTCTCATAACTATAATACTGGCTAATATTATCAGGATCTTGATTCCTTACATAGAGTAATTGAAAAACTGTAAGGTACATATGACTAGGTAACAAGTGAAGGTGCAAGGTGTGTACTCATTTATAGTTATTAGAAGATTGCAATTTTTTTATTGTTCTGATATGAATAGTTTGGAATTAGCTTTCTTGCTGATGTTTCTATAGTGATGCATATTACTTAGTATAATAAGAGAGGTTTATCAAATAAGATAATGACAATGTTTTCAACTGCAGAACACAGCTACAACTGGAAAACAAGGACTGGGTATCAAGGACCGGCCAAAGAAGGTTGCTGGTTGCTACTTTGAGGGTAAAAAGACGTCCTTTGATGATAGCGATGATGAAGATTCTTCTGAGTCAAACCCTCCCATGAAAGAAGAACATAAAGTAATCAGTGACCCAGTCAAAAATGATGAACCAAAATTGAAGCTGAAGAAATTGTGTAAACGGCTGTTGAAACAGGTTTCCTTAGATTGTTTTGTCATTGGTTAAGTGATTTATTCGAATTCATGTCTTGATTTCGCTTTATTGATGTCTCATACACCAGGCTCCGGGGAACTCGTTAAAGCTGAAGCAGCTTAAAGTGCTAATTGATGAACAATCATCAGATTTTTTCTCCAATTTCACTAAGAAAGAGTCTCTTGCATTTTTAAAGTGCAAGGTAAAGTGCTTTTGTTGCAATCTTGAAAGTCTTTTGACAGGAGATATCCGTCTTTGCAATCATCTTTTCTTTTTTGTTCTTTTAGCATATTGATGACTTAGTCTCCTTCTATGCAGCTTGAAGGCAGTGACAAGTTCTCAGTGGAGGGAAAGAGGGTGTCTCTTTCTTAAAGAGGGCTGAAAGAATTTTGTTTTTTCTGAGATAAGCTGTAACGAAATGTAGATGGCAACCGAGACTAGGTTCAGAGTAAATCAAGTTCATTTTGTTTTGCTGAGATATATAGCAAAGCGCACAGCACTGCATTTTTGGGTTTACAACATTTAGGCAGTCAATTTCTTCACCTAGTGACCTGCCCTTTTTTTTTTAGGGTGATATATGTCTCTTATAGGCCAAGGAATAGCGGTCAGTATAAGTTGTATTATGAACAGATGCACAATTATTTATTTGTTACACATTTATAATTTTTTTATTGCAATGATGGGATGAGCAGGTTTCAACCTCCCTTTCCCCAGCCTAATGACCATATTTTTTCCTTTATTATTGAGTATCTGGTTAGTCAACTCGACATGTCTCTATATGGTTGATCGTGGGAACCACCTTTGCAGGCTCAACCAATCAGTACGGACCCTGTGAACTGTAAGTTGCCTCAAAATCATAACATTAGTCTGGATGTGTTCAGTTCCTTTTCAGGATGGTTGGGTTGCTTTGGGAATTTGCTTCTTTGTTAAGTTGGGGATTGCATCTTCGTGCTACTTGTCATCGAGGCAAAGTTCATTTGAATGCTCTAATCATAGGTCTTCTCGATACAAGACACCCTGATATTTTGGAGTGAATAAGCCTTGTTAGTGTTTGGTTCAGGCTAGAGAGTAAATACAAGAGGACGACAGGAGAATAACACTACTGCATAAGAAGACGTAATGGATTGAATTTCTAGTATAAACTGATTTTAAAATTCTGAACTTCCTGCATCGTCCAGAAATCATTCAATTTTGTAAAATGCAATATTTTCTGAGTACTTGTTTTCAATGAGGGAGTGAATTTCAGAGGTAATTGGCTTGTACTATTTTTGTCGCAAGGAACTTCACCAAGTAATCATATCCATGACAATAAAGAGCTTCAATCTCTGCCCTTCGACCACTCTGAACCATTGCTGCCACCTCTTCTTTGTAGCTATCCTGGTAAAAATCAGTGATCTTATGGTTTTCCAAACCATGGAGAAAGAATAATGTTTCTGTGATAACTGAAATTATACCTGCAGAATCTCCGATGACATCAAGCTCTTGGCAATCTGGAGATCTCGAGGTTTCAAAGGGACCAAACATTCTTCAGGTATTAGTTGATAAGCATCATCCTTACGCAGTCCTAGCCACTTGACATTGCAAGCTAAAAAAACATGTAGAGTAACAGAATCTTATAAGTGGAGTTGAGATAACAAGGACATATGCTTCAAACATAACTTCTAAGAGAAAAGAGCACCATATCTGTAAGCTTCAAGTCCCATCCCTATGCTTCCAAACTTGAAGGTGCAAAGAATTGCTAATCCAGCTGGATTCCTTAAAAATCACAATTTGATTTGTAAGAACTTGGCTCTGCAACTATGTGGTGGCAATACTAGTGAAGTCATTTATACCAGTCAACCAGCCCCAAGACTGGCAAATTAGGGAATGTTTGACACATTCGATGAAGCAGAAACCTACATAAGATTTTAGAGATTAGAATATGTTATGAGTTAATAAGAGCATGGACAAGCTTTTAGCAGCTATTCTGTGAAATAGAATGTCGGAATGAAGGAGTTCTAACTATTCACCTCACCTAGTGGCAATATCAGGGAATCCCTTGGCAGTGATCAGAATGCATGGTATTTGATTGAATACACGATCCTCAGCTAGTCGCTGGAATATAGCATGCTAAAACGTGGAACTAGTTTTAGTTTCTTGCAAAATGATTGACTATAGTTTCCAAAAGATACCTTTTCCACCATAATGATGTATCGTGCATCTGTTTCCATGGTTAATTTTTCCAACAATTCCAGGTCTCCTGATATAGCATAACCCGAAGATCCACAAGTAGAGCAGTCAACAACTTCCTTGTCTGGCTCCTATCTCAGTTTTTTAAAAAACAAACTTAGAACATATATCCATATTTGGGTGAAGGAAATACCAAATTCTAAATGTATTCCTGTTTCAAATCCCTGATCAAACTTTAAATGGGAAACTTTAAGACTTGTACATGTAAGTATTAAGTTCCTTGAGTTTTTAGCACAAAATCAAGATACAAAGCAAAATAGTTGATCATAGATGGCTACTAACAGCTAACTTTTACCAACTATAGGAACTTGGAAACATTAAAAGTTTGACTAGGTTGGCTCATATTGAAATCAATCAATCAGCTGGGCCTCAATTATAAACTAGTTGAGATGGCTATGTGATTCTCTATATCCATTTGTTGTACAGGGCCTACTTCATTCCAATATGACAAGATCATGTTACTAGCCAAGTCAAGCTACTAATACTGCTACGCGTTTGATTAAATTAATATAAACATCTGTCATTACAGCTAAAGGATTAAGACTAGTACCTGCAACAGTAAACGGCCTGCTATTGCCCCTCTGCTTGATGCCATTATTCCAAGGCTATAACGGCTGCATCGAAGCAGGGCTACCAAGTCTGTTCTTCATAGAAGGTAAATGAGACCCCGTTAACAAAATCAACCAACCGCACAGATCACTATTCAGAAATGACGAACAAAGAAGAAACAACAATGACCTTGGATAGTTCTATTAACCTGCAATTGAGAAGTGAAGTAATCTGGTGAATCACAGAGCAGCTTGTAGTATAGCTCTCTCTGTGTCACCCTCTTTTCCTGGACCAGAATCTGGTAGCACATCTCCATAACCCTCCAAACTTGATCACAAAAACATTCCCAGCATTATTAAATATTAGTTTGTCAAATAAGTAATCTGATGGTAAGAAACTTGTAGCCTTTTACCTCTTATGAATGATTTGGCACTATTCTCTCTGGTTAAAGATCGCGTGCAAAAAGAATGGGACAGGAAGATCCATGAATCACCCGTAAGTAACCCCCGGCTCACTCTACTATTGCTGGAGTTCCTACTGATCTGTGTCACATATGCCATATATATAAATTATCAAATGTCTCTAGTTGGCATCTACTATATGAATCATCTATATCCATTTATGTTCGGGGCTAATATATCCCAATACTGGTAAATCATTTGTTCTTTGAGGTGACCGAGAGGTTCACATATAAATCTCCCAAAATTGAGATATCCAAGTCTGTTATTCTGAACAATTAAGAAAGCATAAACACAATGGATTTATCAACTTTTTTGGATTTCATTATGATGCTTACAGCACGCATTTGAAGTAGGCTAATGAACAGGTAAAATTTCGAACCAGTGATAGATCGGAAATTGACGGAGAGTTCGAACTTAGGGCTTTAAGAAAATTCAGGACTGCAACTTCAATTCGAGCTCGGACCTGAACATATAAATCCGATTAGATGAGAAAACAAATACATACAGAAATCACGAAACGATTTGAATTTTGAATCTAACAGTTCAACTTTTTCACATGGACCTAAATTATTCTGTATATTGCAAATCTAAAATAAAAAGAAGGCAAAAATACTATCCGTCCGATTTAATTGAACTTCAAAATGAAGCAATTCATACATCCTACACTGCTACAAATCTTCGAATATTTTAGAGATGGAGATTTACCTGTGAAGGAGGAAGGATATCGGCGTAGCAGAGGAGTTGATCGGAGAAGAAAATGGTTGATCTGCAGAATTCTCCCATAGCTTCAAATGGCGGTAAATCTGCCATTTGAATTTGGAGGGTGAGTATTTATATGGGGGTTTGATTTGGCCCACTTTTGGATATGGGCTGAATTTACAACATTTTACTTGGGCTATGATAAGCAAAATTGGGGCACGGGGACAAATTTCAGTGCCATATTTAATTCCATATTTATTGTTTAAATGAGTCGATCTTTAATTTTTGTCGCTAAAAATTAAACTTTAAAGAAGTAGTATAACTTATGAAATATTATGATATGATATGAAAATATAAACTTATGTCCTGCAAAAAAGTTCTTTACATTGATGGATAAATTTATTGAGATTTTTTTTTCCTATTTTTATCCTTCCTTTTAGTAATGCTCTTAACTACGTTATATTTTCTAGTAGAATATATAGTTTAAGCATAAGTAGTGAAAATGAACATTTGATTTATGTTTTTAATTTTTTTTCCTTAAACACGGTATCATACGTTGAATGAGTCAGACCAATGACTAATCTCTTTTTTTATTAAACAATGAGAACAAATTAATATAAGTATTTTATGATTAAGGAGTATTAATTGATAGTATAAAATGAAAACCTATTTTCGAAATAATGGATTCTTATTAAAGTTTTTTTTAGAAATAATTGCAGATAAAACATCATAAATTCATTTCCCATTTCCTACTTTAAAACAGAATTTGAAAAGGCATTTTTTTCGAAATTCAAAAAAAGAGAAGTCTAAACCAAATGGAATTATACCGTGCTCTGTTTCTCATTCGTCGTTATCTCCTCGTACATTTTACAGTACTGTGCCTAACAAACTCTTCCCTTTCCATCTTTCTTATATAAATTTCACCAATTTCTCAATATTTCCTTCACTCTTTTCTTTCTAGACAGCAAAAATGTCGAAAAGCAGCAAAAACAACAATGAAGTCGATAATAATTTGCTCACATTGTCTCTATCTTTTCGTTCTGCCACCGTACCGCCGCCACCACCGTCACCGTCACCGCCACCGCAACCACCTCCGCCACCATCTACTCGCCGGCCACGTAAGCGAAAGCTAACGAGCATATCGAAGAGCGACACGATCCCGGCACCTTATCCATGGGCGACTAATCGCCGAGCAACGATTCACAGTCTCAACATGCTGCTTTCGAAGGGGATTTCTACGATTAGCGGTGAAGTACAGTGTAAGAAATGTGAGAGAAAATTAGAGATCGAGTTCAACTTATTCGAAAAATTCACGCAAGTTGCAAGCTTTATTGCGTTAAATAAGGATTTCATGCATGACCGTGCACCGAATATTTGGATGAACCCGGTTTTTCCAAATTGTGAGTATTGTGAACAAGAGAATTGTGTGAAACCGATTATAGCATTGAAGAAGAAATCGATTAATTGGCTATTTTTGCTATTAGGTCAGTTTATTGGATGTTGTACACTTGAACAGCTCAAGTATTTCTGCAAACATAACAAGAAGCACAGGACTGGTGCCAAGGACCGGGTTCTTTATCATACGTATATGACTCTTTGCCGGCAGCTTGACTCGAGTGTGCCATTTGATAATCGCTGAAAGTATAAAAAAAGTGTTCTTTTTGTCATTTGGAGTGAAAAGAGGCTAGAAGTTAAATAGGATTGGGTCCATTTGATCGTTGAATTTGGGTTGAAAAATAGGCTAGAAGTTAAATAGGATTGGTGTAAGAATAATTTGCATTTAGCTTTAGTTGAAAAAAAGGTTGTGGTTGTGTGTAGCCAACTTTTATTTTGGGTATTAAGACCTAGCTATAGATATGTTGTCTTGTTTTTTTCTTTAATGTTGACAGTTAATTTGTTGTTCATTGATGATGTCCTGTTTTAATGCACTCAGATATTTTCATTCTTTGGTGGATTTTGATCCTGTTTTCAAGTTTTGCTGTATTTCTGATATCAACAGGGAAGTGTCAAGACTTGTGGGAGGGTGGTTCAATGGAAAGTGTTTTTTGGTGGAAATAAAAAATATCATTTCAAAAATATTTGAATATAATCTAGATAAATATTATTTCCATGAAAGGTGGAGTAATGGTGTTGGGGATAGGGGTTAAGTGGAAGATGAGGTTTGTTAGAGAGTAGATTGGTAAGTCATTTCTTCGTTTTTAAGAAATTTACTCCGTTCATTTCATATTACTCTTCATTCTTTCATTTCTTATCCCTATACTTTGATCATTTGATATTCTTTTAGAACTTAATAGTAGTAATATTTATTCTTCAAAAATTAGATTAGAAAACATTTCCAATCACACCTTAAATCTTTGCTGCTTTGGATTCAGTCAAGGCCTTTTCCTGTTTCCTATAATAATAATTATGAGTAGTACTCTAATTAAAAAGGCTTTATGAGTACTTATTATGAGTACCACAGAACAATGCATCTTGATTGTGCTTTTAATGTTGTTACATTTTTTTTATCGACATCAATTTAGTATGATTGATCATCATTGTATATATTAAGGCATTATTTGAAGACTTCAAACTATAATAATACATGGCTGACTTCATGTTGATCTCTTCATTTAAGAGTTTAAGAAATTATTTGATAGAACTCTTTCAAAATGTTAAACAGGGCATATCGGATTCTCAAAAAGTAGTGCATTTTTTGAGGATCCGACATGCAAGTTGCATTTTTGAAGAGTTGCATGAACACGATGTTCAATTGTTAAATGATATGAACTGATATAGTTGATAACATATATATAACTTTGAATTATGAACAATCCAAAAGGTGGGAAAAACAACGATGAAGCATGAACGCGATGTTCAAATGCTGTGCGTATTGCAGATTCAGAGTATCCTGTAAACATCGGTAGTTCCTTTCTTTCCAAATTATCCATCGTATGCATGTCAGGTACAACAGTGTTTCGATTAGCCTTATGTTCTGAAAATTCACCATGTGTGTACTAATGTGTGTATCTTCTTGTCCAGGATATACTTAATGTGGTGATTAAGTTCTCATACTATGATGAAGTGTCCAAAAGTCTCATTTGTGAAAACAAAGAAGAAAAAATGTCCATATCTCAGTTGCAGAGGAGCTTGGAATGATAGAAAACCTACAAGTCTTGAGAAAAACTTATGTTGTTTTACAGATCTTGCCGCTCTCTGATTGTAGAAAGCAACATACCACCTAACATATAGTCGAACTGAATCAGTTTTAAGGCTGTTTTAACTCATGGAGTTCGCGGTAAGTTAAAAATGCAGCAGTTGACGAGTTATGGAACCTTCTAATTTTGTATATTCGGAAGGAATTTAACAGCATACCAAAGTCCAACACCCCACAAGATAGTCACTAAGAATTACAGCACCAACGACAACTTACCTAGTGTGATTCCACAAGATATTCAGAACGAATTACAACAACATACACAATGTGATCCTCAAGGTATTCACAAGGAATCACATACTAAAATAATGCAGCACTCAATATAGCCTTGTTATTCAGTACCAGGATAATGCATAATTAAAAGAGTAATTCATGCTAAAAAAGATCCACATTTCACCAGTTTTTGTAAGGCTGAAAATATTTTCATGATATACTTGAAAAATTCCAAAACCACAACAAACTTTTCGATCATTTCAGAAACTGTTTTATCGTTGTATCCCTTGTAAAGATTTTGCGTCAATTAGTCCTGACTAAGTGGAAGGGGAATGCAGGACCACACTATCAGAAGAGGCTTCCATGATATATAATAAAGCCTTCTGCAACTACTACCGATGAAATTCAAGAACTAAACTTCAGCTAGCTACTATTCCTGACGAAAAAAAAAGTTTTTAGGATAGCAGGGGAAACAAGTTTTATCAATTCCTCTTTCATCTTTTACAGATAAAAACTGATAAACCTCTTAAATGCAATCATAAAATTTGAAAGTCATCGCGTTTAAAATACCTAAAAGTGTCCTTATGGCACGCCTTTAAGGGAGTTCTTAACACCATTAAGTAAATTTGTATCAAAATTCTATTGCTGAAGTTAATACTAGGAAATGTTTGGGTACCAGTTATGTCCAGAATAACGACATTTTTGTTAAAACTTATCAGACGTCTACCGTTTCCTATTTAAACCTTAGACTTAGCAGACCTCTGCTAAGCACAACAACAAAGAATGTCTTTCCAAAGCTAAACTTTGTTGTCAACAGTTTGTATTCATTGAACTTGACAGTGCTAACTGCTAACTCTGAAGTTTCAAAAGACAACAGTTAATAAAAAATGATGGCAGATAGTGCAGAAGTGCGCGTACAAGGTGAGTATAGTAACCATTAATAGCAATACACTGGGAAGGAGCTTGTAATAAGAGCCAACGCGTACAAAATTACCAAAATCAGACAGTTACTTACCTGTACAGAGATAATTTATCTCGAGTGCAAGTGTTTTGGTCGTAGTAGATTTAACAGTAGTGACAACAATCCTACAAAGCCAAAGTAAGTTAGAAGACTAGGAAGATAGATTACATTAATGCTGTAATATTAAGAATTTGTTTATTATGTTCCCTCTCAACATTGTGAAAAACAATTCAATTAAGACCAGTTACACCATTTCTTTCAATTGTCATAAAGTGATTTGAAGTAACACAGGATGGATACTGACAATGCAATTTGGGCATATTCAGCAAGAGAAAGGCCTACTGAAATCTCGTTCAGGTTTGGAAATGCAGGATCCGCGCAAAAAGCTATTGAATCCAAACTTTTTACTGTGCTGTTGATTATGATTTTAGATCAACCTTGACGACGATCCAGTATTCCCATGAAAACAAATCGAAAACATGCAAGGTAAGACTGCATACAATAGATCCTTGTGGTCGAGCCCTTCCCCGGACCATGTGCATAGAGGAAGCTTCCGTGCACTGAATTTGCCCTTTTTTACCTTTTCTATACTTTTACTTTGTGATAGGAAAAAGGCACATACATCATAATAAACAACAACGACATTTCATTACCGTTCAAGCATAACCTAATTATAATTTCCCGTGTAATTTGTATTTGTATTAAAAATACACTTAATCTATACTATATTAAAAGTGTGAAGATCTTTAGAAATGTTGTTGGAACTTTTTGCCCTTCATTAAAAGACTTCTCTTTAGACAAAATTGTTTTTTCACCATTTTTCTTTAAATTTTTATTTAATTATATTTATTATATTGACTTTTAAACTATATGAAAATAAATGATAAAATAAGGACTTCTAGCCGTGGAAGGACTTATAAATCTTCTTTATTTAATAGACTTCTACTTCTTTCTTATTTGAATCACAAAAATACTCTATAGCCACCCAGAAAAATTCTAATTACTATGATATATAAGACCTTTATAAATAAATAATTTATTAAAATTACTTTTGTAGTGAGTTGTTTATCTTTTCATAAGCTCATAATTAAATTTATTTTTTCTCTGTAATATTTGTTATCAGATGAGATACACGCTTTGATCACGCGCAAATAGAATAAGACTAGTATAATATAATTTAGTAAATTTTATTTTCACAAACTCAAAATCCTAGCTCTGCCTTAATGCTAAGCAAGCTGACCGTGTCAACCTAAATTAGTTACCAGTAGATTGACCAAACACAGATAATTAACTGCTCCAATGTTTGAACAAAAAGTCACAACCTTCAATGTTCAAAATTGGTACCATCAAAAGACGAATTTAGAATTTAGAATTTGTGTATGAGTTTAATGTACTATATTATACACTCAAATAAATATAAATAATTTATTTAATTCATCTACATGTATATACATAATATTGAGTAAAGAAAGAAAATTCAGTTGAACCCATCGCAAAAAACAAAATAATTGGATTTTCACTGTGTTCATTGACATTTGATGTGAATTCTAAGGTTCTTTTCACCGACTTTTATATAAAATTTCTACGCACGGGCTCAAGTCAAATGTGTGACACTTGAAAAATGTGTACTGAGTGAGGTAGAAATTGGTCGAAAAATTGAGTTATATTTATGTTTCCATTTCAAGTTTTGCGGTGCCATGTTGTAATTAACATAATTAGCTTATGTTGAATTTAAGTGCTCTATTATTATTTTTTGATAAATTATGTAATTAAGCAAACATATTATATGTATTTACATTATATTACTATAATTTGAAAAAATTACAGTTTATAACTATAATTATGATTTGTTGTTATTTTCTCTCTCCTCTCTTCCTCTCTCCCACCTCTCTCCTCTCTCTCTCTCCAATCTCTTGCCAGATATACAAATACATATGTATACCAGTTGCATATGTACATATTCAATTCAACAGATATACATATACAATTTGCCTCTCTCCACTCTCTACCCCCTCTCTCTCTCGCCTCTCTCCTCCCTCTCCCAATCTCGCTTACCAGATGTACAAATACATATATAATTATTTGACAGATATACACATATGATTTAACAGATATATATACACAATTCACCTCTCTCTAATCTCTGTCTTCTCTCTTGCCTCACTCTCGCCTTCCTCTCTCCATCTCACTCGCCTCTCTCCTATAATATATAGCTACGAATTGCAATTATAGCAAACTACAGGTATTTTTTTATCTTATTATATTTCAAGTGTTTGCTCTTTTTGAAAATTCTCTTTTTTTTCATTTCAATTGAATTGTTTTACTTTTTCTTTTTTGGGTTGTTTCTTAAAACAATCTTGCTTTCCATATTTAATACCTTTTCAATTTTATCCCTTGTATTTGGCTTTGGACCCAAAATAATCATCCTCCATATAGAGGCACTAATTGTCCTCCATATTTGAAATATTAGGGCACTTTAATTTTAGTCACATCCCTACTATTGCAGAAGGGTCTTACATGAGCAACTGCCTTACAAATTGAGAATTATTATTTTTTAGCCTTGGAGTAATCGGTAAAGTTGTTGTCATGTCTTGGTCACAGGTACAAGCCTTGAAAACAGTCTCTGACAGAAATACAAAATAAGACTGTGTACAATAAACATTTATGATCGAGCCCTTCCTCAGACCCTCTGCACACAACGAGAGTTTTAATGCATCGGGTTTCTCCCATTATTTTTAAGCCAAAAAAAGAAAAGAAAGAATTTTCCTTTTAATAGTTCACAAAATCCCACTTTTAGATTATTCTTCATCTTATCCTACAAGAAAGTATAGTTATCTCTTTCCTGAAAATTCTGTAGGGTATATAGTAGTGACTAGTCACCTCTCTAATATATAAAAATCTCTAGGCATGACAAACTCATGGCAAGTTGTTTGATTTTATATAGCTAAAAAAATATCACCCCATATTTAAGACTTAAATTGATAGTCTAAATATATTTAATGAATTTTTTTAAAATAAATTGTAAAATTTATATCAAAGTTATTGAGTTTAGCCATATTCGAAATTTTACCTCTGCCTCCATAGAATTTTTTTCGACGAATTTTTGTATATAGCCACTCAAAAGTATCTTAATTATATTTCATAGCTATAGTTTGAACAATTACATTTCGTAACTATAGTTATATCAACGTTTGTATAATTTGTATAACATTTATATAATTTACTATATAATTCACAGTTTTTGTATAGCGTTTGTATATTTCGCTACACAATTCATGCACAGTGATTGTACAATTCGCTATGCAATTCACCGTGTTCATATATTTCGTTACACAGTTTGATTCGCGCACAACTTTTGTATAATAGCACGAATTATACAAAACTCAAACTGTAATTACAAATAGATGTTTGCCGTGAACCGTAATTAATTCAAACTATAGCTATATTAACTAATTAATTAGTATATGTTTACTTATTCGCGTAATTTTCGATCCCTTACCGTGTATTTTTTTTTATTAGACTTTATTTTTGCATAACTTTAAATTGTTCACGATCCAAATGAATATTGAATACCAAATGAGAAATCAAAAAATATAAAAAAATTTAAAAGCAAGTTGTGCGTGAAATATTGAATATGTATTACCGACTGATGTGAAGTTTTCTCATAAGGAAAAAAAAACACGGTTTCTTTTCATCTAGTTGCTTTGAGAATTCAGTCCTTAACTCCAAAAAATGGACCTTTCAAATCTTTCCAATTATATCTTTTTTTTTACCCCCACTACCCTCTATAGTACACCCCACCCTACGAAACCTAAAATACATATATTAATTAATAAACATACATATAGTACCATCTATTTAATTTTTTTGAAATTTTTATTCGATATTCAGTATCTGCATTGGAGTTCTGTTAATTCGCAGTAGCCGCGTGTAGGGTTCCATTAGAGGAAAAATGCTCCATACCAAGAATTTTTTCATGCTCAGAGCTTGAATCAGATTTTTAAAAAAAATAAAAGAAAAGATAATTTTATAATTATGTAGTTCTCTTGATTCTTCTCTCCTAATGTATTTTCGTAATTTGAGGGTCGATAGTAGTGTATTTCTCACATGTAGGATGATGACCTCTTTGAGATGTGTTTGATCAATATTTCGTCATTTCATGTCGATCTCCGAGAAAAACTTAATTGACTATCCCTTCGAAGAACTATGTAGTTCATGTGGTAGCTTTTCTCCAATACTTGGAGAATGTTAGAGCGTGAACCAGAAATTTTTAATTAAAGAGAGAAGCAGTTCCATATACCGGATAACATCCTTTCTTTGATTTATGTGTGATGAAATTATAGGAGTACTAATAGGTGTATGTAGAAAAAACTGAATAATTTAGGCATGGTAACCCCCATAAATAGTGGTCCATTTTATTAAAAAAAAGAATCTTTTTTTTTTATATAGGGGTAGATTCATTTTTTAATTTGTTTTTATTCAAAGTTCCCTATAGTTTACGCAATATATTGCTGCTAAATAATTATTTTTATGCATAACGCAAGTTGCTCGCGTGCTTCTATTTTCTTTGTTTTATTTCGTCCTCATGGGTCATGCTTACGTTTATAATAATTGAGTCACTCAATATTAATATCTAAGGCTGTGTTTGGCATAAATTCTTTAATTTTTTCATGTAAAATAGATTAAAAATTTAGAAATATTTTTTTTAAAATGAGAAAAATGATTTTTCCTAGTAAAAGGATAGGAAAAACAAGTTTTAGTCGTATTCCACGTTAAATTGTGACTTTCGCAACACACATCTCATCTTCACTGACTCGGCAGGGGAGGAGCTATCCCTCGGTCAAGGGTTCATTTGAATCCTCTTCGGTAAAAAAAATTATACTGTTTACATATGGTTAAAATAATCCTTTATGTTTTATGTATATATATAGTAGATGTCAAACCCTCTTCAACTGGTTCGTATGTCTACCTCTTTAGATTTTAAACTTTCTTAATAAAAATTTTGGCTCCACCACTGTAACTGGATAGCCACCGTCCCCATCACCTACCCCTAGCTCTACCAGCATCCTGATATTCGATAGTATTTGTTTAGATTATATCCAAATACTTTTAGAAATAATATTTTTTTATTTTCCTATCAAACCAAAAAAAAAATTAAAACTCGCTTATTTTCCTTGTGAAACATTTTCCTCCGTATCAAACACACCCCTAATGTGGACTTTTGGGAACCAATTCCATTTTATGTTTCAATATTAATATTCTAATTCTTCTCAGAATATAATTTAACAAGTATGCATAATATAATAACTGGAAAAAAATAATCCATTTAAATGTATGTTAGGTTAGTTGTCTTTTTCTTATTAATTAAAGATAAAAAATACTCAAGATTGCTCTTTCTCTTGCTAATAAATAAATTATCATGATTCATGAGAGACAATTTTTTGAATAATAGATGAACCAGAAATCAAAGAGTATATAAGGGTCATATTTTTTTTATTCTTGTCCTTTCAAGGACACAGTTTTTAAAAAAGATACTCATTTATTAATTATTTACTTTTTTTCGCTCGATATTTGATATTTTTTTCGTTCTATTTTAGTTGTTATAGTTTTATTTTTAGAATTAAAATTATATAAATTTTGATTAATATTTTAAGATGTAATTTTTCATTATATTAATATGAAAAAAATTGTAATCAATAATTTGAATATCTAAATTTTTATTTTAAAATATCAAATTAATTTAATTTGATTTAGCTTTAAAAATTAATCGAATTGACTTTCGTACGCACGACATACTTGTATTAATGTCCTTCTAAATTTAACTTAGTACTCACTAGTACATGCATTAATAAATCTATGAGAATTGATAATATTTTAATTTTTAAGCTGTAATATTATATATAAGTGATTATGGAAATTTTTGCATTTATAATACATGGTGATGTAAATAATTTACAACTCAATCTCAGTGTATTCAAAAATCCTAATTATCTCCCATTATTATTATTAAGAAAAAAAAGATATTTAAACTAACTAAACTCGAAAAATTAGTTCACGAGATAATGAAAATTGTACAAGGCTATACAAGAAAATAAGTACTCTAACATCCCTCCCACACTCAAATTGTACCATTGGAGTGTGAATTATACAACTTGACGGATAGAAAAACGCTGGATCAAATATTAATGGATGAATAAAGAATTGAAATGTATCTTACTCTAACTCTGACACTATATAAAAAAAATTAATTCTTAAATTAACTCGAACCCAGAAACTAGATCATGATAATATAAAAAATTTCTATCATCATTATAAAATAAAGAGATAGCAAACACTCAAAACATTATTGTTTCTAACTTCTACCTGACTCATAAGTAGAAACTTTCTATTGCCTTTTAAATTTGCCAAATGGAGTTAATACCCTAATTAAAAATGACAAAAACAAAACAAGCTGGCTAATTCTTATGATATATAATATATACTTTATCCTTTTGTAGTTAAAAAATACTTAAATTGTACTGACATGCAATTTAAGTATAAATTAATCATATATTATGTCATTAACTGTATATACAACCCTTAATTTAATGAAAGGCCAAACTAATTAGACCTTTTAAAATATATATATATATATATGTGTGTGTAAAATATTGCTGACAAATTCAATCCAAGTACGTAGGATATTTGATCACTTTAGTCAACAAATGAGAACTTATAAGCCAAAAATTAAGACAAACGCGTGTATTATTTACACTAATTAGCTTGTCGTTACCCTTTGACTTTGTAATAAAGTCAACTTGATAAATCCATCATAAAATAAATAAATAAAAATATCTTTGTGTGTAAATAGGAATAAAAAAAGCCTGCTGATTTTAATAATATTTTCAGTCTTTAAATAGCCCTCAAACTTCATATTTTTAGCTATCAAAAAAGTCAGCGCCATTATTACTACCCAATTTATTTCCTCTCTTTTTTGTTTTGTTTTAGCTTATGATGATAATGGATTGGGGTCTTCAAGCTGTTGTTATTGGATCATCAACTTCATGTAGTGATCATTTTCATGGAGCAATAAATAATAATATTGATTTTTCTCCTAATTTGGATTTTCAAGAAAGTGATCAATATTTATCTTTTTCTCAAGAGATGAAAAAAGAGTTTTTTAGTGATGAATTAGAAGAACTTTACAAGCCATTTTATCATGTTGGTGGACAAAATATGTTGATGGGATCTTCAATTTCTTTGATTCCTAAAGAAATTAAAGAAGAGAAGAGAGAAGAAGAGCAAAGACATGAACAACAAGTGGTGGCTTCTCCTAGTACATATGTACCTAAGTACAAAAAAAGGTAGAGGAAAATTAATCATATCTACATGTTCCTTGATTTTTCTTTTTTCGATAAGTTATGTCTGAATCGACTTGCATGCACCTCGATTAATTTTATCAGATATCTTCTACATGGTCAAGCAAATCTGACAAATGGGATGGAATCATCTACTATGATAGAATTTGAACTTGAAATCTCATAATTCTCGATCTGACTTTATGTGATTTTGGTTCAATATGTGTGGTGTTTGACATGGAGTTTGTTTGATTTTTTCACAGGAAAAATGAACAAAAGAGAGTGGTGCTTCAATTAAAAGCAGATGATCTTTCTGCTGATAAATGGGCATGGAGAAAATATGGTCAAAAACCCATTAAAGGCTCTCCTTATCCAAGGTATAATTATTATTATTATTATATTTCTCTCCAAACATCTTTTATTAAATTTATATTTATATACACACAAATAATAAATAAATTAAAGCTTAGAACTAGTATTTATTATCATGTGGAAACTGGGATATTTGGTCCTTTTACTTTAATTTAGTTCAAAAGACGAATATTTGATCAAAATCATATAATTTAAAATTAATTTTTTCTCCCACGATTAATTTGAGAATTCAATACCTCCTCTCATGCTTAACATATCGACTATCGTATTTGGAATGGATCTAGCTTAACTATCATATAAAAAATGAATTTCGAATCTGATTAAATCTCAAAAATTAGCTTACGAGCAAGATTGGTCGCAACCATGTAAAAGACCAATGTTGAATAGTCATGATTTATAAACGTTTGCTTTCTTTTGTTTTCTGACGTGGAAATTATGCAAAACATTGACACAACAAATATTCATGAGGTAAAATTAATTTTGACATTTCAATCATTTGTATTTTATATAGTTCATGTTTAATGTGACAAAACAAAAAACTTTTTGTGATTTTAATTCTGTTAATAGTGGATATAAAATTTACTTATTTTCAAGGTAACTAAAGTGATTTTATAGGTTTATCACCAAAATTATGATAACATATTCAATATAATTTCGTACATGAGAATTAGGTAGTGCAGAATATACGTGGTTCTTACTCCTACCTTGTGAAGATAGAGAGACCGTTTTCGATAGACCCTCAACTTGAGTAACGCTAACTCTCACTTTTTTTCTTCTTAAAAACAGGAGCTATTATAGGTGCAGCAGCTCAAAGGGATGTTTAGCAAGAAAACAAGTAGAACAAAGTTGCACTGAAAATGGAATTTTTATTGTGACATATACAGCTGAACATAATCATAGTCAGCCAACACGTAGAAATTCTCTTGCTGGTACTGTCAAAAGCAAATTTCCAAATTCAAAAAGTTCAATTAATAGTCCCAAAAAAATTATGAAACAAGAAAAAATATCAAGTCCACATGGTTCAACATCAAATATAGTTTTTTCCCCAGAAGCATTTTTGATGAATGAATTTCCAGAAATAGAAATAAATCAAGAAAATGATGAAGGGATGAGAAATATATTTGAAGGAAGTGATGAAAATGAATGTGTTTCAATTCAAGAAATGTTTGATGGAGATTTCTTTGCTGGTCTTGAAGATATTCATGATGGATTTAATAATTCTACATTTCCCTTTTCTAGTTGATCATGTAATATATGTATTGGAATCTTCTCTTTTTTCTTTTTTTTTTTTCTCTCTTTTTTTTTGTAGAGAATCCATTAGGAAAAGAAATGGATAAGAGATTAATTAGCAATATATATGGACTTTTTCTTTTTATTATTCCTACATTTCTCTTTTGCCACCCAAGATCATCTCAAATATTCCAGAGATCAAAAGATCTCAAATATCTCTAAATCTAGGGATATTCATAAAGAGATCAAAATATATGCGATTCTTTTTGATAATCAAATACTTCAAGAAGATCAATACAAATTCTTTCACATGGAGATAAAGTCCAAATCATCCTAGTTCGAGAAATACACCACCAACGGTCCTCGAATCACGAAGAAATCTTGTGAGAGAAGAATCAAGGGAGGAACAGATTTATACCCACATCGTTTATCAATAAAATTCTATTTCTTCAAAAAAAAAAAATTGCCACCCAAGATCCAAAATGGAGTACAATATTTTCTTTTACTATTTATATAATTTTGTAAATATATACATAGTATGTGGGGAAATCTTCTCTATACAAGTTCTAGGACGAGAATTTTGAATAGAACTTTGGTAGGTGAGAGATGTAAGTACAGCAAGGTGTGAAGAAGTTCATCTTGTATTAAACAAGATTAATTAGTTATATTTTATATTAAAAAAATTACCTTTATTTGGTTCATCATCTATTCATCATGTGTATCACTATTTCCTTATAAGTTTATTAAAAAAAATAATACTAACTCCTTTATTTGTTTTCAAGCAAATTAATTTTAAATTTTACATTTTATCGTTATAACATTTTTTATAATCATTATTGGAGTGCTTGAGTATAGGCTATTTGGTGTACCTTGTTTGGGTGTTTTGATGATTCCATTAAGCCTGAAGTGTTATTTCGAAACTAATAACATATTTGATTTGTGTTCGAGAGATTCTGAATGAGTTTGAGATATTCAGTGCATTTTACTTTTAGTTATGCATTCTTTTGTTTTCAAGGCAAAACAAATATGCCTTCGGGGCGATCTAGTTTACAAAATATATACAAAGTGTACATGTTATATATATATATATATATTTATTTTTTTTACCGTATTAATAAATTAATTGGTCGAACGATATATTATATATCCCTAACTTTTCCTAACTAAAATCTTTTCCAACTCAAATGTAGGTGAACAGTTTTCACCTTCACATATATTATTCAAAATAGAAAATGATCAAATGCGGCTTGAATAAAATCTTGTTGACAAGTATCAGTATAAGGACTGAGTTTTAATTTTTTTTTTAAAAAAAAATTCTAGTTGTAATCATCAGAAGAATTAGGCTCATGTAGGTTATGAGTAGTTGGAATTAATGTGTTATGGGAGTGTCAGATTCGAAGCTCCTATAAAAATATTACAAGATGCTCTGTTTTATATATTTTTTTTCTTTAGAAGTTTGTCAGGCTAAAAACTTATCGGTCTTGTAATATTGAGAAATTACATCATTATATATGCAAATTGTTTCTATTAATTAGGTAGTACACGTGGATGATGAACTCTAAGCCTTTTTATGTAGCTACTTAATAATATGAGTAATAGTGAAATAAAATAATAAATTTTGTTGATTTGCTAAGGTGAAAAAATAAAAAAGAAAAAAATTTGGCATAGGTGATAGTTTAATATATTTCTGATATTTATTATATGTACATATATTTATTTATGATTGTAGCTAGTATTCAATTCTTTACTATGAAATGTTTTTCATGCTAATTTATTTATCACATACATTTGTTATGTTAAATTGTGTTATAATTTTCCCAGTGTTCTCCTTCATTGTTTTGACCGATCAAAGCAGCCACGGATCCTACAAATGCTGCATTCATATAAGTCGTGGGTTCAGAATGAGAGTAATCTGATCTTGAATCACCGAACTGGTCCCCGGAATTTGGCCCACCGGCGATCGCACCGACATGTGTGTTTGGATTTGGATTGTTGGAATAGTACCATGAGCTATAGCCATCGTTGCAGCTCACCCTGGTTGGATGGTTATAAATTGAAGGGAGTGATGAGGCCCTATGGTGAAGTTGTGTTGGGTATTTGTTGCCAAATCCCACCATGTATGACATTTTAAGTGGATTGTTTCCAAGTATGTAGTCGATCTGGAAAAAATAACGAGTTTGAGTTTTATGTACTGATAATATAAAAAAAAATCTCTACAATTTTTAATGTCTAAATAATTGTTAACATAAATGTTAAATTAAATTGAATATAAGCATTTGTTATGCTATCTGTGTATATAACTTAAATTCAAAACTAAAAGAATAATGTTTTTCGAACTTTCTCAAGGAAGAGCTTGTACATGTGAATAATACATGGAACATGACACTTGGATGTATTTTTATAGCCTGAAAAATAGTGGCAAAATTAAGATTTTCACTACGTGAGTTCAAAATCTAAAGAAATAGACATCGAGCTAGTTAAGAAGGTTCGACATGTATTGTATACATAAAAAATTATTTTAATTATATATAAACAACATAATTTTCCATCAATGGATGGTCGGATGAACCCCTAAAAATAGTGTAGCTTCGTTCCTGTTCGGAAATCATGCATCTTTTTTTTAATAAAAAAATATATTTATTCTAAAGAACTGAGATGTTTAACCAAGCTTTTAGTAAAAACTGAGTACAATATTTTTTATTAATAAGAATTGTTTTTTCACAATCTGAAATAATAACGTTGATCTATAAGCACTTTTTTGAAAACTTGAACAAGCACAAATTATTAATTTTAAATTAATTAGCCAGACACAATTGTCATTCTTTAAAAATAATTTTTCAAAAAATATTTTTCACAATAAACAAATTTCGAAAGCTTAACCAAACATGCCACCATGAAATAGACCAAAGGCTAGAGTATAATGGATGGCATAGAGCAATTTTTTATGGAAGAAAATACAATAAATGTGCATTTGACCTGTGATTTTGCAAAGTCTTTAATCTTGGAGGTGGAAAAATTAACAGATCCACATGTAACTTGCCCTTTTCCAGCTGTCTCAAGGACTTTAGAGTACATAAAAAGTATCATGGATGCACCAGTCACATATTGCAAATTGCTACTATCTCTAAAATACAAAAGTCCACCTGCAAATATATTATATTATAATTACCATAGTAAAAGAAAGTATATACATTATACTAAAATTTGAAAAAAAATAAAAATTTACCTGGGGTTGTCTTAATTTGTATAGAGCTACTTCCTGGTATAAATGCACAAACAAATGAATCAGCATCTTTCTTGAACTTTTCCAGATTGCTCTTCCCATTTAGGAACTCCTGATCACAAAAATGTTAGTAATTTGTACTGGTGGTTATTAAATTTAAATCATCACATAATGTTGAGCTACTTAGCTTATAGAAATACTAAATGTATCAAGTATTTAAATGTTAGTTGATATTTTTATTTGATTTTCAATTAGTGTTTATCATAGAGATTTATGTAATAGCTAAACTGAATGCATAAATATAATTTACATCGTCAATGTATAAAACTTTGGTTTGAGCTAAGTCCATATGGTTTTCTCCAAAAAGGCCTCGTCTTTTAAGAGATTCTACATCTTATATGTAGCTTCCCAATCTTTTCAGGTATTAATGTGAAACTTTGTTCGCACGTTCAACAATCTCCACCTCAAACTAAGTTCCATGTGGCCCATCACCATGATCCACAAGTCAATTTTGGAGATTCGCTTTGTACAATCAATTGCTTTTGTATACTCATCCTACTAAACTCGAGCTTTGATATTTGATATCAGTTGTTGAGCTATATCCGCTCACAGATACTCTCAACAATGTGTAATATTATTCATTGTGGGTTAATTCCGCATAATTTTCCCCAAAAGTATTCAATTTTAAAGAAGTATTAGCTTTTCAATCTTTTTAACTAGCAATATAGAATTTTATTCGCTCACGCTCAACATTAAAAAACATTACATTGAATATAAAGGATTGACCTTAGCTAGTAAAGTTTGGGCTCCAGCAAACTTGTTATCCCAACTGAATTCAGAGGGAACTTGACTCCACCCTTGATTATTCAAAGCATAATTTAAATAATCGTTTCCTCCACCTGCCTTGTATAGCCAAGCAGCAGCCCACAACAATTCATCCTATAAAAATTAAAAAAACTAATTAAGTAATTATGATTTAATTATTGCCTAATTATTGAAATTAATTACTACCTTATATCCTGAGTAAGAGCAGTAGAATGGGCAAGAAGCCTGGTAAGATCCTCTATACTTGTCCGCAAACTCAAATAACTGTGTGTTACGTGAATCGATTAATAGTCTGTTTGATCAAATTTTTTAAATTTACGTATTACGAAAAATATTATTTTGTCTAGAAGTTGTGTGCTTACAGATTTTGATCTTCTTAACAACTTGGCAGAATAATTGGAATCAATATCTTTGAAAACAATAGATGCAGCAGCAAAAGCAGCTGCCACCTCAGCTGCCACCTCAGATCCTGGAGAATTTGATGTGATTTTATATAGTGTACGAGGAGTATCCATGTCTTCTGGTCTCTCCCAACATTGGTGATCTTTATTTCCATCTCCAACCTGTCCATATATAATATATGTTTGTCAATATTACAAAACTAAGTGCCTATATTTTCTTATTTTAGATAATTTATTTGATTTTGTTGTGTCTGTATTCGTTTTGGGGTCAGATTAATCTGAATTTCCATAAAAAAAAAGCTTCTCGTTCCAATCAAAGATGCTCACCTACATGTTAAAAATTATTTTCCACTTTTTTAGTCCATTTAAAATGACATATTTTTATGTTTAGTACATAACAATTTAACTTTCAAAATATTCATTTTATCATGCAATATACATAATTTAATATTCTTCTTACAAGAACAATGTCTTAAATTCAAGCGATCTCTTTATATTACCATGCAATACAAGAAAGGATTTATTTATTTTTATGTGTTTAGCCCATGGTGCAACGTTAAAATATATAGTTTAAATTTTTAGACGAGATGATATTCACCTGAGTATATAGAGTGGTACTTGAAGTATGGGCTTGAATTAAGAAATTTGTGCCCCAACGAATTGCACGTTGGAGGTGGTCAAGTTGGTTTGTTGAAGAAATTTCTGTTTTGTATTCAATAGCTGCCCAACTCAACAACGTTAGAGAAAAAGCCATGGGCCATCCAAACTTCACATTGTCACCAGCATCATAGTACCCTCCAATCAAGTTCACCTAATATATAAATGAAATTTTAACACTTATTACTTGCAAAATTGTTACTCTATTAAAATGAAGTACGAATATGCAACGTAAATTGAAAAACATGTAACTCTTTAATTATAAAGATGTCATTCTTTCGGAGACAAATACATACTCTTTCAAGTTTGCCGTCGAAGAGTGCAGAATCTCCTCTCCATTTGACTCTTTGAGATACTGGCAATTTCCCAGAACGTTGTCCTTCGAAGAATAAAATAGCTTTGCCAAGTGCATCTTTGTAATCTTGAGCAATAATGGGACCAGCCAAAATGCACAAGAAGAATATAACAACCCAAATATTCTTTGAAAAAATCATTATTATAATATAATATATGATTTATGACTAATTAATATTATGTCTATCTGAAGTTTGATGATGTTTTGGTGGTATTTATAGGACATTTTTTGACAGTTATAAAGATGTGCAAGATATGGGAAACGCCCATTATGTAATGTTTGGGATAAGTTAGAAAACTATATACGATTCGTGTTGGTTAAGTGGATGGTATATATGTAACAAAATAATTTAAATTAAATATTGACTTCAATTTTTACATTGTTTTAGTAAGTGGAATTAATAATATGATAGGAAAATGAGGGCATGTAACATGTTATCAATCGACAAGTTATACTAATAGTCATAATTTAGTATCAAATAAACGGATTAGACAAGTTATATTTTGATGAGTTAATTTAGTCGGTCCAAATTTCGTTTGAGCAACCCTCTTCCACACAACTGTTATAATAAGATTTATGATTATTTTTGCTGTCAATGGTCGAGTGATAGGGCATGCAATATCATACGAAATAAATGAAGAATTAACTTAAATAATTGTTCAAATAATCGTTTAAATGATAAATAGCTAAAGTTTTTGTGAAGATCCCAAAATTAAATTATAGTACTTTCTAAAACAGTACAAAAGGTCCATATTAACATGAGGGACTGTAATTTCCATATTTTGCCTTATTCAGTAAACTTTCTTACCACGTCTCTTTTGAGAAAGTTGAAAGGAAAATCATTACTTGGAAGTTAGAAAGTTTGAAAAATATGGCAATGTAAGAATATATATTTGTCTTTTTCTGGAATGTAAATCTAACTAATTTGAATTTGTGTCGGGTAGGATCCATTCGGAAAAATCACTCTCTATCAAGGATCTTTTCATACTCAATGTTCAAAGTTGAAACCTCTAATTAAAAAAGAAACAACTTCATCCACTGCACTACAATCTTCCGCGATAGATGATAGCGTAAAGATAGAGACCAAAGATGCACGGTTCATTTATGTATATTAAAAGAAAAAATCAATAGAGATTAAGGGACTGGGATATGCTGAACCCATTCCTTAGCGTCACACTTCTCACCGTTACAAATTTCACGTGGAAATATGATATTTTACGATCATTTATAAATTGAATAGGAGAAAATTATTTTTAGATCTCTTACGTATAAAAATAAAATTTTCTCGTAAAAAAACTACAAAATCAAATCTCCCAAGCTTCATTTCCTACAAAACTAGTTATCCTTATAGAAAAAATTATGCGAATAAACAAACATATACTAGTAAATTAGTTAACATAGTTATAGTTTGAATTAGTTAAGGCTCGCGACAAACATATAGCTGTAATTACAGTTGGAGTTTTGTATAATTCACACACTTTATACAAGCGTTGTGCTCAATTATACAGAAGTTGGGCGCGAATCAAATTATATACCAAAATATACAAACACTGCAAATTGCATAGTGAATTATACAAACGTTGTGCACAAATTGTATAACAAAATATACAAACGCTATACAAAAACTACGAATTGTATAACGAATTACACAAATACTGCACAAATTATACGAACATTGCTATAACTATAATTACGAAATATAATTACCCAAACTGTAACTGGGAGGCATAATTAGACTTGATATGTTTGTCCTTTATGAAATTTGCTCTTCGATAAAAGCAACGAAAACTCTATCCCTCTCTTTTTTCTTTTTTTAATATTCTTTTTTTTTTCTTTTTTTAATATTCTTTTTTTTACTTTTTTATCTTCCCCATATTTCTCAACTGCAACAAGTTGACCATTTTTTTTCCCCTCTCTATTTCTCTTTTACTTAAACTTATTTTATCTTCTCTTAAATTTCTCAACTAAAAAATTCTTAACTTCCATTCCTTAACCTTTTAATGTATGCATGTTTAATAGAAGTATACTAAAATAAATTATTGTTTGGAGCAATTTACATGTTAATTTCTTTCTGCCAAACATAAACTTGTTATTTATTAGTAAATTAAATGTAAATTTTACAGGTAATTTGATTCTTATATGATTTTCGTAAAAAATCGAGATGATTATTTGTATACATTGATTCTTATTCAGTTAATAAATTATTATACATTTGTATTGGTATACATTGGTTCGTATTCACCTGACAAATTAGTGTACATTTATATTCTTATACATTGGTCCATATTCATCTAATAAATTGTATATGCATGAAAAAAATAATATTTTAACTAATATTTACTACAAGTTAAAAGGGACAATAAAATAATAAATACCTAATTTTAATTTAGAAATATCTAGTAATTGAAATAAGAAAAAAATAAAATAACTGAATTTCTAATTTTAGGATATCTAGCAATAATATAATAACATGAAATAAGGGAGGAAAAAAAAGATATTTTAATGGTAGAATTAAGAAATTTTAAGGATATTTAGTTACTGCAAATAAAATAATGGATACCTAATTTTAGGGAAACAAGATAATAGATTCCTAGTCTTAAGGATATTTAGTTTCGAAGAATATAAATTGGGCTATTTTCTGCAAATAAAAATATTTTTTTAAAAAAATTATGCCAAAAAATTAAAAGGAGGTTATTTATTGCCAATTTAGTCTATGTGATGTCATGTTGTGCCAATTTCTAATAACTAACTGTATGTCAATATATGTGGCTATGATAAAAAATTATATTATTTATATATAATTAAAATAAATTTTTATATATATATAATAGAAATTGAATTTTTTTTGACTAGTTCGTATGATTATTTTTTCATATTTTAAACCCCCTTAATAATAATCGTGACTTCGTCGCTATATGTGGCGCATCATTGTTTTTTTCCTTAAAAAATATTAACGGATTTATAGGTTGAAATAAGCTATTTCATTTGATAGACTACTAGTCTTTTGGGTTGGACTTTGCCATCAATATATCATATATGGCAATTGATAATAGAGCAAATCGATCAATGTTTGAGGTAAGTGACGGAGCCAAAAATTCAAATAATAGGGATTGAGTTCATAAATATTTCTTATGTCGAAGAGATTCAACAACTTATGCGTATACGTGTATTTTTTTTTTGGCAAGCTACGTGTGTGTGTATATATATATATCTTTTATCTATGGGACAATTTTTTGTGCCCATGCTCGTACGTCTCTCTTTATTTTTGAGTGAAGGATGACAAAACTTTCTAAGTACGTAATGCAAATAATTAATAGTTGAGGTGTGTTGAGTTGCCGATAGTTTAGATAGAAAATTCACAAATTCAAAAAAATGGGAATACTTTAAAAGTTTGAATGTATTTTTATCTTTTAACTCTTTTTTTTCAACTTAACTACATAAGATTTAGTCTTTATATTGTAGAACTATAATATATATACACATTTTGCCTTACACGTTGTTTATTGGATGGTTGTTAGTTGTTACTCATGGTATTGTTAGTTTAAATACAATGTTCGTTTTAATTGTTATATATATTCTAGCTATTGTATTATATCGACGAAGATCAATTTTATTCTAGCTATTGTATTATATCGATGAAGATCCATTTTGTATAACGATCAATTTGGTGTGATCGGGTTGTTATTATTTCAGCTCTATTGTATCATATTTTCTTCTCATTAAGACATTAATTTACTTATTATTTATAAATGATTCTGTTTTATCATTTACCTTTCCTTTTCATAATAGCTCTACTCTACACCCTAAAAGTTCTTATAGGCTTATCATTCAAATTTTGGACGTGTGGCATTGCATAACGACGGAGAATGATACAATCTATTTAAACATTGTACTCATCAAAACAATTTAGTATAATTCAATATAATACAATACGATACATAACAACTATCCAAACAAAGTATTATAGAACTGAAATAATTATGTTTATTATAACCATATCTCTAAACTAAAATATGTATGAACCTAAGCACGTGAAAAATTATTTTGATAAAATGCAGGCACAATAAAATTTGAGTTCAAAATGTCAAGCACGTGAAAATTCTTTTATAAACGCAAGAGAAAGAACACTACAAGTCGAACAAATTAAATTTCCATGTAGCTTCCGTTGTTTGTCTGATTTATTTTCCTATGGCTTTTTGGTGAATTATCTAGTTGCCAATATTATATTCCAAAGTCCAAAAAAGATTTGTTTTATGTGGAAAATAATAACATGAAAAATATTATATATGCAGTGACTAATATAAGGACAATTGTACATAAGATTAATATATTGCTTATAACTTTAAGACTTTCTTTTGCTTTTACTTAATTTAATTCATGATTTCATGTATTGCCAATAAATGTATTCTTATTTCACAATCTAACTAGTATAAAATAATACACTTTGGATCACTCATAACTTATGTGAATATTATTAGAAAAATAGTCAAATTCCCCCTCTAATCTATTATCAAAATTTTAACTATGCACTTAAATTTCATGGAGATCTTATTACCCAACCCCCTAAATTGTTTATAATTGAAATTATATGTGTGTCTCTCTCTCTCTGTGTGAAAAGAAATATCAAAAATATTTTTTTAATATTTGTTTTTTATGCTCACTCTCTTAAAAAGAGCGAAATACACTCACTTTGCCACATAAGTATTTAAGAAGATAATTATTTTAGTTTTAAATTGTTCACGCAGTTGATAGAATTCTCGTAAAATTTAAGTGTGCAGTTGGAAATCCAATATTAGATTGGGGAGGCATTTGGCTATACTCAGAAGGTTTGACACATTTAGAGTCAATGCAATAAAAGGACGAATCGATTGCTTGATGATTGTGTTGAGATGGATATGATTTTATTACCCTTTATAATTAATGTTTTCAATTTGAGCCCTGCATATATATGAAAAGTCTAATGATAGAATTAAGCGCTTTCATCTTTAATGATTCTTATGTAATATTATTCTCAATATATAAATACCGAATACCAAATAGAAAACCAAATTAAAAAATTTGAATCTCTTTTAAGTGGATAATCATGGCAAGATAAGCATTTTATCTACCAAATCTCTTTAGAAACACGCCCTTTCGTTTTGTATGTAGGTAAAGGAGCCCAATAATAATAACTCTCTTGGTCAATTTTATTACATCAATAAAAATGTTTTTTCTTTTCCTTTTTTTATTTTTGTTGCAAATTATTATTATATAAGAGAAATTATCATCTTTAATAATATAGTGATTTTTAAAAAAGCACTAAAATTGACTAGGTAAAGTCTGACAGAAATAGTGAAGGATAACATTAATTAGGCGAAGGTAGTTTGCATGCCTTGACTATAGTAAGAATTTTATTGGGATTTTTTTTTGCATCTTTAATCCATCAATAATGAGTCATGCTCTTGTTGGTCCAAAAGATATTTTTAGTGAGCATATAAAACCATCCAGTTCATTTCTTTACATGGTATCAGAGTTAAACTCATCTCATTTTATCATTTATAATGTTGGATTTTCCATTATATTGCCCACACTCCAAACATTCAATCTTGAACGTGCAGTTTGGGGTTCGGGGGGGGTGGGGGTGGAGGGGCGTTGGAGCTTAGCCACATCATTTGTGGGAAGGGAACATGGATTCTTTATACAGTCTTAGACAATTCTTCCTTCATGAATTAGTTTTTGAGGTTGCGTTAGCTAGTGACAAGTCAGTTTTTAATATAGTTTAGTGACTTTTATTTTACTTTGATAAAAGTGAATAATTACAAAAAATATTTAGTTGATTTATAAATCATATACAAAATTAACTCTTGTATTAGCCATACAATTTGGACATACAAAACTGTAAGCATTCTACAACGTTTTTATTCACTTCTTCATTTTCCTGCCTAAACCATGCATTTATATACTTTACACTTAATCAAGTTATAAAACACCTCAATATTAATAATAATAATAACAATAATTAAAAAAAAATGTTATAATTACAGAACGTGTTATGGTGGTAATAACATGTTTTTTGGGCACGTACGTCTACCATTTCTAATAAGGCAGTTGAACAGATTTTATTAGGTAAAATGTAGTTGGCTTTTATCAAAGGGTACAAGACAATTAATTTCTCACTATATTAATTCTCCTTACCCTAAAAAATAAAAATAAAAAATATCCCATCTCTCACAACATATATATAAAACTGTCCAACAGCTATCACCTAACTTCATCTATAAATTTCAAACACAAATTATTTGTAACATTCTTGCAAATCATTATCTCATCAAATGCATTATAACTCAACATTATTATCGATGGACTCCGCCGAGGAGCCGCCACCACCACCACCACTGCCACCTCCGACGTTACTATCTCCGGCCAACTTCTTCATGCAACAACCTAATGATCAATTTCCCATGCAAAATAATTGTAACCCTAGTCAAGTTGGGCTTATTTGTGAAAATATTGATTGGGCCGGGCTTTTATCTGGCCCGTCGATAAATAACAATAATGAGTCGATTGCAACAACGTCAAATGTATCGATAAATCCTAGGAATATGATGGAAGGAGGTGAAGAACATCAACAACAATTACAAGAACATCATAGTTTATGTAGAAAAGAGAAAGGGAGGAAGAGGAAATATGTACCACCTAGGATTGCATTTCATACAAGAAGCACTGAGGATATTCTTGATGATGGATTTAAATGGAGAAAATATGGGCAAAAAGCTGTTAAAAATAGCACACATCCAAGGTAAGTATTTCATTTTTTTATGAAAAAAATTAAAAATATTTACCATCAAATTCAGAAATATATGTGCATATACAGGAATTTTTTACCAAATTAAGTCATTATTTAAGTCAATTCACCACAATAATATGTTTTTTTTTTAATTTTACAAAACTAGTATAAACGTATTTCTCAGTAACGTTTTAGGCTATAATTTATTTTAAAAAATTAATGGGCAAAAACTGATTTATTAAGGTGACTGTGTTAAATGAATAAATATTACTGCGGTAGCGTTTTAAGCGTAAAACGTATCTATGAGTAACGTTTTATAATATGTTACTCACAGGTACATTTTATGCTTAAAACATTATTACTTATAGTAGTAACGTTTATTAAGAATGTTGACACCTAATTTTGACCGACCTAATCCATCTTAGATTGCTATTTTAATTAAAATAGATATTTTTAAAACTTTTTTAGAAAACGAGCTTATATTTAATTTTATCCAAATAATTGCATAATTTTAACATTCATAATTTACGAAATTTATTTGTTTATTATTGGAGTATTATTTGTTATTATTATTAACCAAGGAACATAGGTGTTTATAAGAAACAATCTCTCAACATTCGCGAGGTTTAGGGAATTAGGAATAAGGTTGTATACATAAAACACTCCCTAAATTCCATTTATATAATTAATACGGTGATGATCAACGTATAAATAACTTAATTATGAAAATTGTGGAGGCCAAAAATGATACAAATGATTTATATAGACCAAGATTCATGAAGTGTAATTACTAAAGTGATAATAACTTATATCATGAAGAATTAAATCTTAATTAGGGTGAAACTATTAAAGACGTAATTAATATGTTAAAAAGAAAAAAATAGATGGAATACAGAAATAGTAGTCATAAACTTATAATTAAATCTCCTTTAATTATATGTGCAATATTTTCTTGCAAAATGCTATCATATTTTACGTATTTTTTTACTAAAAATGTTTACATGATTAGGTTATTTATTAGATAATTATCAATAAATCTCTTTATTAAATATCAACATGTTATCTATCATAAGTTAAGATTCATAGATGGTATATATATATATATATATATATTAATAATTACTATTATCCTTTAAATATTTTTATCTTTTCATCTTGACGGATAAACCAAGAATAATAATAATTTATAATAATAATAAATAGTTTAGGATCATTGATAATTTAGAACATGTTAGATTATATAATGCAATAATTGATGTCATCTCTAATTTATTCTTCTTGCATGCACCTTTTTAAATTGACGTGAAATACTTTGAACGTACACTAAAACATGTAGTAGTAAATAACTTGTTATATTCCATTAACACTCCTACATCCTTTCAATATAATCAAAATCCCACAAATGGATACCAGACAGGGTGGGGGTGTATGCAGTCTTTTCCCTACGTGAAAGTAGAGAGGTTGTTGATTTCTGATAGATCGTTGGCTCAAGTAAAGTATATCAAAATCAATAACAATAAAAAATATATTGGTGAAGAAACGATAGAAAATAATGGAGTAAAAAACAGTAGCAGCAACGAATAGCGATAATCGAAGCATGGAAGACAAGACAATAATAAAATTGAAAAATAAGATACTTCCTCCATCCATTTGTAGTTGTTACAGTTTTTATTTTTAGAGTTAAACTATTTAAATTTGACTAACATTTTAATATATATTTTTTCATCATATTGATATGAAAAGAGTTGCAATCAATAATACTTTTCTTATAATTTTTGAATATATAATTTTGTATTTTAAAAAATTAAATTAATTTAATCTAATTTATCTTTAAAAATTAGTGAAATTAACTTTTAAAAAATACAACATGACAATTAAAAAGGGACGAAAAAAATAGCAAAAGTACTATATATTATCATTGGAATTATCATTTCCTCGTAGATTACGATGTGCATAAGAATTTCTCAATGTGGCTATGTGTACATTGTTTATTTCGATGAGTATAAAAGTTTAGGTTGTTCACCTTCTCATGAGAATGACCATATATTATAGACTCTCACAACTTTGGCCAAAAGACACTTAAAAATATCTTAATTATGTTTTATAGTTATAGTTTGGATAATTATATTTTGTAACTATAGTTATAGCAACGTTTGTATAATCCGCGCAACATTTGTATACGTTTGTACAATTCGCTGTTTTTGTATAGCGTTTGTATATGTTGTTATACAATTCGTGCACAACATTTGCATAATTCGCTGTACAGTTCACAGTGTTTGTATATTTCGCTATACAATTTGATTTGCGCACAACGTTTGTATAAATCGCGCAAATTATAATTACAGCTAAATCTTTGTATTAACTCGTATATATTTGCTTATCCGCATAGTATTTACTAACTTAAAAGCTTAAGATATAGTAATTACTTTTCATACTTTGGATTCAATAGCATCTTTACATACCAAAACATTATTTCCTTATAGTAAAAATCTTCATTAATTTTTTTTTCATGTAACAGGAGTTATTATCGATGTACACATCACACATGCAATGTGAAAAAACAAATCCAAAGGCTTTCAAAGGATACAAGCATTGTGGTGACAACTTATGAAGGCATTCATAATCATCCTTGTGAGAAGTTAATGGAGACCTTAAGTCCAATTCTAAAGCAACTTCAGTTTCTTTCTAGGTTCTAAAATCTTAAATAAATATGTATGACTTCTGTTAATTATACTAAATGGGATATATTATCTAAATGTCTCAAATTGAAAAAGTAAACATATGTATGTTGGTGTTTATATATATGAACGTCCAACGTATAAAATTCTGTATAGAAATGTAAATTAAGATATCATACAGTCGAGAAGAAGCGATCGTTTGTAATGTTTACCATGTTATGTATTTATGTGAACCAATGAATTGCATTCTTCGAGAAAATTATTATGTGTTTAATTTGACTATCTATTTCACTTTATGGAGGTCAATGATTACGTGAATTGCTTAATAATCTCCTCTCACGATAGAAGAGTAGATAATAGCTATTTATAACAAACGGCTATCTTGATTCAAACAGAAAAGGGATTACCTATTCTTAACAGGCAAAGCAAGCCCCAAAATAGATTGATCAGTCGGACATTCCTGGTTCACCAAGTGAAACAAGTGGTTTCTTGATCACGACCAGCTAAGGCTAAAGTTCCATTAAAGAGGGTATCTTTATTTAAAAGTATCCCATAACCAAAATGTTCTACAATTTTTTTATGAGATTTTCAAAAGTTTAAGCTATATTTGAACAATCATATCAAGTTTTTGTTTAAGTCTTATGCTCGAATTTTCAATATTTAACTTTTCATTTTCATATATACCTCTTTCCTCTATATATCCCAACAGTTACGACCAACAAACAGTAAATCAAGAAGAAACCTTGCAAACATGTATCGATTAACTCTATCCACCAAAGTGCGGACTGCGGGCAAATGAGAAAAAATCACCTCAACTCTTTCTCGTACATACATTAAAACTCTTTTGTCATGCATCTTAAAATTATGAAGCAACAGAATGGAAGTGTTTTTTGTCACAAATTTGATACCTATTCAAGCAAGTAGCTGTTCTAGAAGAAATCATCATAATAAACAAAGGGCACAAATGAGCTGAGAGAGACCATATATTAAGAACATTAATCCTCATATAATTGAACCAGGTCTCTACATATGTAAATCTCGTTTAATTTCGTGTAGAGCTCAAAGGAGAGCTCACCGAGCACCAACGTCCATCGAAGATTAAATCAATAGAAATATACAAAAACTATTGACTTCAGAGCTACTGATTTACATTTGTGTATTAACTGTACTAAAAATCCGGTAAGTGACATCTTCAAAATGTACAAGACACGAAACACCCCCAAGAACCAAAACAGAAGATGAAAGTGGGTGAAGCGCGGGACAAAATTGTCTCCGATGAAAAATTGACATGCATGTCATTAGAGGTTCTAATTACCACCACTAAACTGACCAAATGTACTGTGTTCATGGATACATCTGACTGTTCTGGTTGCTTTGAACAGAATTTCCGCTCTGCGTATATGCAGTACAAAAAGTTTGAACCTGTTGTAGAGATGGTGGTGAAACATCAACTCGAGAACTAGGCATATGTGCAGCTCAAGTTTACAACAGACAATAACGACAGTAAAGATAAATTACCTCTCCATTGAAAAGTGAAGAGTTGAAACTTTACCTACTCAAGGAGTTGGAATTTTCGTATAGTGCAGGCTATCATAGCTGGAAAGTGCCCAGATCACGGCCATGTTGTATGAGTTTTATTTTTCTTTGACCAACCCATTCTATTCTATAAGAAAGATCAATATTATGAAGCAGCTGTTTAAATCTGTCCATTTCATTCGACGCAATGGAGTTCTCCTGCATGAAAGATGATCAAGAAATAAGGCGGGACAATGGAGTAGCAAACATATTTTGGATGTGACAAATTCCATGAGTCATCATTGGAGTCATTGGAATCCCTATGTTAGCAGCATAACAACGCTTATTCAATAAAAGAATTAAGGTCTGGTTAAAAGAATCGCATCAAGGTTGCATACCTGTGAATTAGCATCTCCATCCTTAGAGAATACACTTTCCATTATGCTTGACCTATTAGCATTAGGCGAGAATCCCTCCCAAGGTGGGACAAAAATCAGTTTCATGCACTGAACAGGAACTAGATTCTTGTTAAGTTTCTCCCACCACACAGATCCCAAGGAGTAGGACCACCATCTTATCATCAACCCAGTCTCAGAAAAAGCAACTAGCCCCTACAAGTAAAACAACATTATAAGAAACTTTGTATAGACAGTGCACACAATCTCTCAAAGAAGGTGGTAAAACATCATTGTGTGAAATCAAGTGGATAACAAACCCATGCATGCAACAAAACCTACACAATAACACTGGCAATTTTCCATTGATTAACTTAAAGAGGAAGATCATGTGAAACAGTTCATCCTGCATGGTACCTCTCCATCTGGTGAAAAGCTGAGAGCTGATATCACAGTAGTCACAGTCATTCCTGAAGCTCCACCAAGCAAACTGGGAAATCCTGGAGGTCCACTAGCATCTAAGACTTTTATTTTTGTGATGCTGCATTGGAGTTTAAAATAGAATCAATATGACAAGCATTTTAGATGAATAACAGGTCTCACATTACCTAGGTTCTCTCAATCATAAAAATCAGGTCCCCAAACATGGATCCTGACACTCAGAAGTGGACAAGGAAGGGATTTTACTCCAGTTCATGTTAAAACCTATATATATATATATATATATTGTAACAGAGAAATTCCCAATGGTCAGTGGCGCCATGGTTCAACATTCGGTGGATACGGTCTGACGTGTCTTACCCTTCCCATTTAGATACTAGGTTTTTTATCTGCATCGGAGTTCAAACCCATGGTGTGCCTAACCCACGCCTCACGGCTCACATACTTTGTTAGAGAGAAACCAAGGAAAAGCTTTGAATTGGGAATGAACATAGCAAGCCCTTGAAGTTCTTAAAAAGGAAATAGCCATAAAGTATTATTTATAAAAGGACATCGATTAATCACAAAGCTAGAGCCACTTATCTCAAAAAAGGATGGTCTGCAAAGCTATTGTTCATGAGAAAAGAAGACACTATCAAATTAAATAGTATGCTTAATATTGACAACCAAGGAATACTCGAAAGGAAAAAAGAAATATAATTTATTTAGTTTACATCACAAACTGGTTTATATGAAGTTCTGTTATCCAGCATGTTTGATACTAAATATTACTAGAACAAAGAGGGAAGAAGCTCCTAATATGGCCACCAGAATGTTCAGTAGTACTGTTCACTAACCTTTGCATATCATATACTCGAATGCTTGCACTGTTTATCTCTCCAATCGCATCTCCAATAGCTAATCGTGTTACTGCATCATTTAGTGCCACCATAGGGAATATGCGTGCAATTTCCTTCAATGCCGCCATTGAACTTTGCAAGCAAGTTTTTCGCATGGCTAAGTTACCAGGATCTATTGTCTGTAAAATGAAAGTAACCACCTGCAGATTTATCTAGGTGTTAAGACATGCTAAATTTGAGAAATGCCTCGTTAGAAGCACATTTGCCTTGTTATTACATTCACTTATCAACAGAAAAAGGGAGGGGAAAACGATATAACATATGTCTGCAACCCATTTTCTGTTTACTACTTCTGATGTGCACATAGCTAAGTGCCTAAGTCTTCAAGAATCTCATTAACAAGTTCTAACAGCTGAGTAAACTTGAAATTTTATGATTCGACGCTTGGAGAATGGGTAGCAGTAAGGAGCATCTGAAAAAAGATCAATAATTAACTTTTGAGTTTTAATTGAGTAAACCTTTTCCCTGTGGACATCCAAAACAGGACACGGGAATGGAACTGAAAAAGTACGGAAAGCTTTGCCAAACAAACTCAGAAAACTCATCGATCTTGATATTCAAAGCTGTTATAGCAAAGTAGGAAGACATATAACTCAGAACGGGAAAATGACGAAGTTGAATGCAGGAGCCTCTGATACAGGAACTCAAGGGTTTCTCTTTTTCCCATATCGTATGATTCAGAGAGATGTGGGTTATATGTCACTTCCGAAGTGAAAAATCATCTAACCAGGTATAACCAATGCTAAATCAATGAGAAAGTGTGATTTGCAGTATTTTGTAGTTCCTGCAGTCTTAAACCTAGAAATTGGACAAATAATGCACTGTGACATCCTCTTCTGTGTAGCCAGGTTGTTCATAAGATCTACAGCTAGATATGTGTACACCCTTATTCTCCATAACTTAGTGGCAAGTCCCTATGACAGTATCCTAGGGAACGAATGCCACAAATCATGTTGTCTAAGTGTCAAACATATGCCTATGTTTATATTATTTATCCATATTTGGATACTTAATTCATTTGGGACAATTTTATGCCTCCACCAAACACCAATGTGACTCCAGTTCCTGATTTCGGCCTTCTCTTTGGGGGAAGAGAGGGGGCCAAAGCAGAATCTTCAAAAGATTAACGGGCCCTTCTCATGAGGAATGAAACCTGCTAGAAGACATGATATTTGAACACTATGCTCAATCAAGTCCTTAATCTAAAGGAAAAATAGGAAAATTTTCAACTAGTCCAATTTTGGTTCTACAAATCCAAAGATGGTCATGTAATCTAGAAAGTTTGTGTAAGAGGAAGAGTTCTTTTGGTTTTAACACAATCAGCACCATAACTGCCCCAAGTTACACAAATGTCACTGAAAAGTAGAAAACTAAGAAAGGACGACCATGTGAAACAGAGATGGTTGCAAGAAAAATAGTGATTGCGAAGCAACAACTGAGGATGCAAACAAAAGTCATTCTTTTACTAGTTACTAATCTCTTTTGGCAATCATAACGCAAATAAACAAGTAATTATATTTCCTATTCCTGCTGTGTTCCGCTAATTTTAAGATTTTCCTGTATTCATTTTTACCTTGTGTTCAGCATGAGCTAGTGCCAATGTCAGTGTTTCAGGTTGGAGACTGGGGAATGGTGGTCAACAAGAAAGTCTGCAAGATAATGTCAACTTTTTTCAGTTTCTTATTAGCTATGAGGCATCAGGTCCTGACAGCCATTTCAAAAGCTAGAAACACCAAATATTGTATTTCTCCAATATCCAACAACTGTTGGGGCTTATCAAGTATCAAAAGCTAATTACAAAATCCTGTGTGTATCATTCAGGGACAAGGGGGTGCAGTAGAAAAGCAGATATATAAAGTAAAAGTGCAACAAAAGCACCACACTATAAGATGGTACAGCAGTAACAACTAACATCAAGTTAGTACTTTATCTCAAAATTCACCCAATTAAGCAAATAAAGAAGTAGTATCTTAACAAACCTTATCAAGATATTGAACTAAGTTTCTTGGAGAACCACGTGCAACCCTAACTATCATCATGAGGGATACTACATGAACAGGAGAATCAGAGGCAGTTGACCAGATCTGGCGTTCTATGACATTCAGAAAGCCTAATACATCTGCCATCGCTAAACTTGGGAGAAGAATTCCAACCAAAGTATCACGAATCCTAACAGATGTAGATGGATTCTTGGTAGGTGTATTAGCGGATGCACCAGTGACACACTCAATTTGGAAGAATATGTCCCCAATTAGGCGGGGTATTTCAGAACCAATGCATGCCTTCCATGTTCTTTCCATGCCTTCAGCCAGAATTTCTGCAGCAGTGGAACTGTATTTCTCATTCATCGCCATAACCAACTTCACCAATGGATTAACAACCAAGCCAACAAGATTTGGTTTCACAAGGCTGGGATACCAAACAGCCAATGCAGCAGCAACAATGATATGAGATGTCATTGCATCTTGGCTCATGCCCCCTACACAAGAAATCCAATCTTGCATTTCGAATGATTCCAGCCATGATCTTATTTCAGATTCTTCATCCTCAGAGTTCCCTTCAGTGACAATTTGCCTGTCATCCCTCGAATAGTTGGTGTGTTCTTCCGCTGGGACGGAATCATAGTTTCCAGTTGGTGATACTCCATTCTCATTATCTCTTGGCTTATCCCGACGCAGTGGAGGTGGAATGGCTCGTGAAGCAGCACAATGAAATAAGGAACGTGCTGCCATTTTAACATGATCAGCCTCATCTTGCCAAAAGCTCACCAAAAGCTTCAAAACAGAAATTTTAAAAAAAAATTAAGAAATAGTTTCTTTGAACACTAGACATCCCAAAGAACCAATGTATCCTACTGTTGCAACAAGTAGAGACAAGAAAAGCACCAGTAAGCTTTAACTTATCAAAAAAAGAGAGAGAGAGAGAGAGAAAAGAACACCACCCCCGTGGCATGAGTTTCGGTGAAAATGTACTTTACAAGTTCCCAGACTAGTCACCAAGGCACAAAAGCGATCACCTCACCCAGTCATGTAATCCAGGCAAGGAATCTTTACTTTCTTTTTCCTTTAGCCTTTTTTTTTTTTTGTGGCTAACTGGAAGAGTTTCAGAGGGTTTAGCACTAGTATGCAATATCACATCCGAGTCATAAAACCTACTCACAGCACTGATTTACTGATGCATGATATCATAGCATATGTAGGAGTACTTACAGTGCTCAAGGAGGAGTTGCTTACAACCAGAAATATATTTTGTATCAGTTCTCAGACTTGAATTAAGAACCTTGAAATTACAAAACCAAAGCAGAGACAAGCTTGCCTATATTTTTGCCTTCTATTACTGGGGAAAATTCAAAGGAACTTGAATCTTAACTCAAGCAGACCTTCAAGTTAATTTTAATTGACACTGTGATGAAGGATTGCTCGCAGAATGAGTGATAATTGAAACAGAGCATAGAAATGCGCAGTCCAGAAGAAAGCATCATTAAAAAAAGGAGCCTGCAGGTCTCTTTTGCTTCTAATGGAAGGGGACCAGCTATCTGAAATACTGATTAGATAACGGCAAAGTAGTTATGCAAAAAAAGACCATAACATCAAGGTAATTATTTATGTTCCTTCACATGGACCTCAAGAAGGAAAAAGAATCTTGATTGTATTTTGATTGTAAAAAAGAATCGGACTAATCCACATCCAAAATAGAGTTCAGCAAGAATTTCAACCGTCCACCCGCACCACACCCCTAAAAAGGAAAGAAAGACCTATTCAGATGATTTGTTACCTGAAGCAGAGGAGGCTTTATATCAGGAACTTTCTCGGCAAAGCTCCGCATGTAAAATGCTGACAAAGAACTGGAAAAGACAAATATCACTACGACAGTAGTGTGGCACGAGGCTTCTACAATGAAATGCCAGATGACACTACATTTATGTAATGCAGAAAAAGATAGAGGGTTTGAGTTTGACATGACATTTCTCTAAAAGAAGTTCCTCAAACCGTACTGGACACAAGAGATAGTAAGAAAAGCTGCAGACGTGAGTGTCTTTTACATTTCCATTATTAAAGTCATAACATATAGCATCCAGAAAGAATGCCACAACAATCTCATACCTGCTGGCTGCCTGAAAGGAATGTGACAAGCTAATCATATGTTGGGCAAGGGACACCATCGTTAGAGATCTCATTGCACAGTACTCTGATGATGATTTCCAAAGCTGTATGTCAAATTTAATTTCATAGAGGCAGAGAAGCGAGTAGAAGTGTTATTTTCTTTCATTTGGGAAAGGGGGAAGTGAAATTGGTTCCAATCTAAATCTAGCAAAACACTTTTAAGTACCTCCAGGGTTGAAGTGTCATCAGGAAATGTCAGAGTCAACGACCCCCGATCCCCCAAGATACCAGAAGCTACGAGAAGATTCTGTGGTCTTTTTAGCTTCATTTCAGTCACTAGCAATTTATCAAGTTCAGCATCCACATTCCACATGTGCAAAATAGACAGGCTGAACTGAAGCAGGCATTTTTCAAGCAAGAACATCCATTCAGAATCTATTGCAGCATCAATGGAGGTACCACCAGATTTATCATTGATGCTCCGATCACTGGAACTAGGGCTGCCAGTTTCCTGATCCTTGAAATTAGTCCTCGTAATGGGAGACTCAACCCTTATTTCTTTCACTTGGTTTTTGTTCGGATCACAACTCTCCGTTTTATAGTACTCATCTCTTTGACAAAGAGACATCAAAGAAGAGAGATCAAAAGACAAAGCGGCAACTCCTGGAAAAGGACAAGAACCTTTAACAGGCTGTTTTCTGATTTGCAAGGATGAGCGATTAGATACTGTAGTACTTCCAGACATGCTTGTACTAACAGATATATTTGATGAAGAAATTCCCTTTCCCACAGTTTGTGACTGAGGTGGTGGAGACTTGGTTTCATCAGTAGCAGGAAAAAGCAATGAGGAAGCCGAAGTATTTCCACTTATCATACTGCCACCAGGGAGATCTCTGTCAATTCCTGCACAGAAATGGTCAAACATTGAGACAGCAGCAGCTCCACGAAGGACCCGCTCACGAGCACCTGATTTTACGTCCCAAATGTACAAAACATCTGCATCAGTTGTTCCTGTTTGGTTTGGGCACAAACATGCTATGTAGCCTCTTCTACTATCCCACACAACTTTTGCAGGATAATATGGGTGGCCAGGGAATATTCGCTCTACACGCATGGTATCAAGTGAAGAAACGGCAACAGATGAGTCTTCCCCAACAGAGAGGAAGCAATTACTCCATGGGTGTTCTGTTTGAGATGGTGGAAGAATTATTTGGCGAACTGGAGCAACATGTTGGTGCATTACAACTATGGGACTGCTGGAGTCAAGATCCCACACACGAATAGTACAGTCCATACTTCCAGAGATTAGAACATAACTGTTGCTACCTCCTTGGCATCTAATCAGTACTCGTTGTGCAGCCAAACACAGTACAGCTCCTGTATGCCCCAAGAGATAATGTTGAGTGGCATGTGCTTTTGACTCGGGATATGAATTTTGACCATGAAAATCTAATCCTTCAAAGAACATATCAAATCGAACAACTTTTATATCACCGTTATAGAACCCATATACAATAGCCAACGGTACATACTCTTCAGAAATAACCATTGACGAAGATACTCGCTCTTTTCTTTCATCAGTTCCATTTTTGTGGATATTTAAAACCCTTTCATCAATAGCTTTGGAACAAGTAGCAGCATCTTGCGAGGAAGTTGATTCGTCCTTCCCACTTGCTGTGTCTATTTCAACAACCTGCCTAGGAATCTCATTTTCAGGGACATTCTGGTTATGAGTCCAATCATCAAACATTTTACCTTCACCAGAAAGTCTGCATTCTTGACAATTTATCTCCTTTTTGTCATGCAGCTTAGGCAGTGCCCAACATGTCAGACGAGGTTTCCAAATCAATAATTCATTGATAGGAAAAGAAATTGATTCAACACGGAAAAGACAGTTGTTCACTTGCACGAAAGAGACAGATAAGCTCAAGCTAGACTCCTGAGAAATGACTGGGATAGCAGCAAAAGGTTCATATTTGAAGGTATTACTTGAGTAACATACCCTGTATACTATGGCCGCTCCTTTTCCATTCCACACAGCAAATTTTTCAATGAATGTGGCATCTGAATCTTCAGAATCAAGCAGATTGTTATCATCTCCAACAAACATGCCACCAATGGCATGTGACTTTCCTTCAATAGAGAGCAGATCATCTGCAAAAGATATCTCTCCCACGGAACATCCAACCTCTAATAGACTAAATGTGCAACATGTACTATATACGAAAGCTAAAACCGGCCCACGATTTGCAAAGGCCACCAGAAGTCCCCTGTCCTTTGACTCATCTACCCAATCCATTTTGCCTGCATCAGAAAAGTTAGTCTTGGCGGTCATGCTCTCTGTGCTTGAATTACAGTCCTTTAATATTGGTATACATTGTGATTTACCAAAAGAATCAACCATCATCACTGACTCGGTCAACACATCTCCGAAGGACGAAATTACAGCCACAGATTTCAAAGGCCCAATTGATAAGCTCCCATGGAATACTGTTTGGACGATAGCTAGTGTATACGTATCAACAATAACAACTGTGCACTTTAATGGTTTTGCACGTTGTGAGTCTCTATCTGCAAATGTTTCACCCTTCTCAGCAGAGCTAGGCGAGTGATGATCGGATAAATGAACATGATCAAAGGAACAACAAGCTATACATACATATCTACGATTTTCGGGAAATGGTCGAATTAAGTATGGCGTCCCCACCCAGGGAGGCATTTTCCTTCTACGTCTGCATTGTCCACTGGCTCTGCTCCAAACGCACAACACACCATCAGCGCATGCACTTAATAATGCACCACAGTTAGATGAGTTAGAAGTTGATACCACATTATTTGAATCATCTAATTTCCCATCTCCCAAAACTGTAGTAGGAACACATATCCCAAGATCTGCAATCGGAGCAACATGACCACAAAGCATGGCAACAGGTGTGATTTCCTGAGCCAGAAAAAAAAAAAAGGAGAGCTCATAAACTTGAACCTTAACAAATACCACAACTAAGAAAAGATCCATGTCATTTTACCATACTTTGTTCAAAAAAAGAAAAAAGATGCAATTTCATGCAAATTATCACAGTGATTTATTCCATCCATCCAAAATTTGTTTATCTCTTTTCACTTATGAGCTCAATTAGACATAGATTGCTTCATTTTTTTCATGAATAAGATATCATTAGTTGCAAGAAACATCCTATATCCTACAATGTCCAAAAAGAATGGGGTAAAATCAAAAGTTATCTTGGTTTATCTCAAGGACACAAACTACAAAAACCATCTTGAGATAGAAGTATACTCTTTATGTTGCTCGGACTCTCAAAAAATGTTGCCGCACCCGTGTCGGATCCTTCAAAAATAGTGTATTTTTGAAGGATCCGACACGGGTGCGGCAACATTTTTTGAGAGTCCGAGCAACTAGCCTTTTCACTTATGAGCTAAATCAGACCTGCATTAATTCCTTTTCTTACAAATAAAATAAAATTATTGGAAAAGTACTATAAGTTGCAACACTCAGAAAAAAAATATGATTAAATCAGAAAGCTAATCCTGACCTAGATTAATTCATTTTGATATAAAACCATGAGGATATACAGTATAGGCTATGGGTTTGACCGAACCAGTTGCTTTGGCTCAAGAACTTGTAAATATGTTGAGAAATCTAGTGAATATTAATAACTATAGAATTTTGGAACAAAGTAATTCAATCGATCAATGGACACAGCGGCATCCCAAACAATATAGTTCAAACCCTGGATCCGCCATCGACAAATCAAATACTGTAAGTTGCATTGTTTCTAAAGAATATGCTAAAATATCAATCAAAGATATCTTCTTTTAGCTTACTGAAACAAAATGACACAGCTAGATTGAGATGGCAGTGACAATTAACAGCACTTGTAGCGTAGAGAATTTCACAATTAGCTAATTAAAAAATTACTGCTTCGTAATTGAACAGAAATGAGACATCAGTCAGTAAAGCGTAAAAGAGATCGAGATTAGCTAAGAACATGTACTGAAAACGTTTCAACAATGCTAGATTTCAGGCATTTAAAAGTGATTTACCGAGGAGGAGAGATTCCACCAGATGATGGAGCCATCGGAACCGCCGGTGTAGAGAGTCGGAGGATTGTTGAGTGCGGCGACGGCGGTGACTTTGTGGACCGGCGGTGAACCTGACCATATACAAGCTATGGATTTACACTTCATCGACTATACGGGACAGATCAAACCTATAAATTCCAAATAAACTTGAGAAAAGTTGGGATTATTTTGGGTTTTAATGGTGAAGTTTACGCACAAAATTATTGATGTTTGTGAGCGCAATTGTTTGAATTGGAAACTATATGGTGGCATTCAAACTATTCAAAATTAGTTGGGGATGTTTTTGTTCAAATTTTTCTTTCAAATATTTGGCACAGTAGAGTTTAAAAAAATATCAAAATGTTATAAAACTGATTCTAAAATTAACTAGAATAAATTTAAGGCGGAACAACAATTGAAGAAGAGAAAGGGAAGGAA